>JAVJIF010010468.1:0-142659 GCA_038442645.1 Agave tequilana | reverse complement strand
GATTAGGCGACGAGCCAAGCGCCGCGTATCTCTGCGAATCACTGTGCCTATAAAAGATAACAGTCTTTCAAGAGTCATCATTAGACTCTTCTTCTCCGTTTGAGCCTCTTAGGGTTAAGAAAAGCTCGAAGCTTTGTTCTTCTCGTTTCTACCATCTTCAACACCGATTTCACGGTGCAATGGCACCAAAAGCTAAGCATACTGCTTCATCTTCGAAGGCTGTTGTTCCTGAGATTCAAATGGGTGGTTCCCCCATACAGGAAGCCCCTATTTCAGGTATTAAAACCATCGGATTTGGTTTCCACCATTAAAGGGGCTTACAGAGTTCTTTTAACTCTTAAATCCCTTTTGAATGTGAACCGCCAACGCGGGCTCATGCCCGTGTTTGATCTTCAGGCGCGGTTCTTGAGTTGATAGATAAGACGCAGGGTTTGACGACCTCTGCATTTTTTATCAACTTGAGCCCGTATCTGTTTGTGAACGCAGGGCCCTATTGAGCCTTGCGTTTTGGACTCAATGCTCAGAATATTTCTAAGTGTGGGGAGTTCAGACGCAGACTTCAGATGATTCTTGCGTCTTGTAAGATCAGACGCAAGTCTTAATGAATCTTGCGTTTGAGCCCGATACTTAGAAATTTTTCTAAGTTTTGGGTTTTTAAAATGCGAGCTTCATGCCAGCCTCGCGATCTTTGAATCTGGATGCAGATTTTGATGATTCCTGCGTCTGGATCATTCCTGCGTTTGAGTTGCAAGCACTTACCATTCAGATTTCTGATCAATGTTATTCTCTTTTGCAGTACGATACTCCTCCAATCCTCTATCCAAAAAGTACCACTTTGGACATGTAGGCGGCGCTGATCATAACCTGACCTTTGTGTTGCAGAAGACTGCTCCTGTGACTACTGATAAATTGAAGGAGCGAAAGGAGAAGCTCTCTAAGGCCAGTATGATGACCCTCCGGGAAATTATCACTGACGGAGTATTTGAGACGGATTCACGCATTCCATTACAGAAACCTATTTTCTTCTTTGGTGATGACATCGATGAGGATGATAGGGCCTTGCATGACGGCGATTATAGTGGCTTCGTCAGATAGGGGATAGAAGTTCTTTCTTCCCAATATGGAGAGGATGTATCCCTTATCTTATCTCCAGCATATGTCTATTCACCATGCAATGGAATGGGATCTTACCCGATCTGTCTCTGGTGTCTCTCTCGGCATACTAGGTGCCAAAGGAATACACTCTAGCGGTCATGGGAAAGAGGTCTTTGGTTTATTTCCCGGATTGGTCAGATCTGAGTATCCAAGAGGGGAAACCCCTCAGCTCGGCACTACCTTCATCAATCAGTTCATGAAGGTAAGGGTGATTTTCCCGTTGACTTCCGCCCGCTCGGGTGGGTTCATTCTTCCGATAGATCTTGGTGGGGCAGGATGGTGGGATTTGTCCTTATCGAACTTGGAGCTCTGCTGGAACAAGTAGGCCTGTACCACTCGGTCAGGGCTGTGCAATATGGCCTCCCGCAAAGTTCCCATAATTTCTACGGCATCCTGGAGCATTATAATCCTTTAACGGGGACGTTTTTTACTCCGGCCGGAGAGATGGGGCTCGCCCTTCATGAGTTATATGAAGTTTCAGGGCTAGTTATGGGAGACGCCCCTTATGAAGATATGTTCCAACTTCTGAAGAGCTTCATTTCTTGAAGAAGGAGAGCCCTCAATATATGAGACATACTGGGAAGTGTTGTGTCACTTCCACATCTGCGGTCAAATAACCTCCTGGAGAACCAGGGGTATCAAGCAGATATCTTGGGCGAGCTACCTGTTCAACGGTATAACTGAGAAAGATCACCCAGTGACCATTCTGGCTCCTAGTACTGATGAAGAATTACTGAGATGATTGACGCCTCTGTGAGATCTTACACCACGGAGTCAAATGAAGACACTTTCAAACCTGATACGGTTTTTGAACGTTTTCATCATCAAGCCCGGGTTCCTATTTCTGACCGGGCGCAATTGGCGGGCTTTCTCATGCTATGGCTGAAGCGCTGCGTGGTGCCAACATTGCCACATGAAGTAGTTGTCGCTGATGTGGTGTGCCGCGCGGTCTTGTTGGCCTACGGTAGGTCTATCGCCCTCCTTCCAGCAATGGTGGCTGGAATTCAAAGTGGATTACGGGCTCTGGTTCAAAGCCTGTGCAAAGTGGAGGCCAAAGGTAGACCAGAGATTGACTCGGAGGGAAGGCCAAGAGTGAAGACCCCCAACCCCAGGATTGAGCTTCCATACACGTACTTTATGGCTGGTACGTTATGCACTGCCCTTCACTGATGACGGTGGTGCCTCCATCCGAGGGTTTTTGTCCCTTTTGTACAGAGGCTGGAGAACTAAAGCTGGTCTTGCTATTACATGTTCTACGTTCGGAAATGTATTCTGAACGGTTCGAACTATCATCTTGACCGTTGCTTCCCCGAGATTGCCGGCGCATCTTACGGGGATAAATTTGCTGACCTTGCGGGACCAGATGATTTCACAAGGTTGCCGTCGGGAGTCTTCTGGTGGCTAATTAATATTCGGCCCGGGTATATGCTCTTTCGGCAAGGGAACTCATGTACGATCGAGCCCTATATACCGACCGTTTTGCTCGACTATTCGGTTATGATCAATTATATGTTGGTAACCCCAATGCCAAACTTTCCTTTAGCGGGAATTTGTTTAAAGGTGCTCGGGCATGGTATTACAGTGTGGCTGGAGGGACAAAAGCTATTTTCAGCTTGCCTCACAAGACGCCCAACTGCTACACGAGCCTCAGCTTCTGTACTTGGTATTCCCTGGCTAGCAAGATGCCTGGTTTCTCAATAATATCTCATGCATTAAGAGCATCAAAGCATCTTATAGGACAAATTGGCGTCCAACAAACGCGTGCGAGGCATGGAGGAATACCAGGCAGCTGAGAAAGAGGCAGGAGGGAGACAGGGGCGGGACCGAGAGCATCAGCACCCAAGGAGCAGCCTGCTAAGAAGAGTCGACAGGCTGTGTCCAAACGTTCCCATGGCTCTACTTCAAGAGTGAGCCTATCTCAAAGAAGGCTAGAAGAGAACCGGTGGCAGGAGCTTCAATGCCCGAAGTAGTCCTTTCTGGTGTTGAGGGGCAGAGGGAGGAAGAGGAAGAGGAAATCCCCCTTCTTCATCCCCGTGGACTACGCAGCAGGGGCCCCATGATCTTAGAAGAAGGGGAGCTTGCAAATGAACCCGCCACGGCTGAAGAGGCTGAGCGACCTGAAGTTGACTTGGTAGGAAGAGATGATGTTGAGATTCCAGGGATCTCGTCTCAGCCAGGGTCTTCTTCGGTTCAAGAGAAGAGGGATGAGGTGCAACAGCCTGGGTCTCCAAATGTATTGATACCCAGCTCACGGGTTGTCGATCCCAGCCCTACTACTGGGGTACTTGGTGGTAAGGTCTCGATTGCTGAGACCTCTTGTGATGAACTGTCGTCTTCATCGTCTGAAGAACAAGAATATTATTTTGGAGATGAAGTCGATTTTGGCGATGAACTCGCTCTTCCAGATACGAGCAAATTCTCGCATATTTCGGAAGAAGAGATACAAGGTGTGACCCTGTGACAGTTTCGCCAATAGCAACGATCGATGCTGCTGAAGGTACTCTCCTTGTCTTTTTGAACCGGCTTTCCTTTAGCTAGGGAAGGGTTCTGACATTTCCTTTTGACTTTATGTTATAGGGCTGGCTGTCGACAGTGAGGCTACAACCTCCCAGATTGAGGAAATGATACAAGAGTTGGCCCAGCAGGAGAGCCTTGAGGCTCCTACTACCGAAAGGCCTCAAGAGAGGGAGGTTTCAACCTTACAAGATCTGTCCAGGAATTCACCATCTTCAGATCCTCAGCTTGGTAAGAGGATATTGACGCATTAAATTTTCTCCTTTTTGTTGTCATGATTGATGTTTTGGTAATTTGCAGAGAGTGCTGAGGGAGCTTAGGTAGAGGATCTTGCGGCAAACGTTGACGCAGAAGGCAGTACAGTTCAGACCTCGACCGAGGAACCCGATGTCGCAGGGTTTGCTGTTACTCCAATCACAGTGGAGGCTGCTACAACAATAACTGCCCCGAAAGTGTCTGCGACCCTCTCAGTACCTGACGATCCTATCGTCGGCCTTACTCCTGCACAAGATGAACTGACCTCCGTCTCTCACCCTGTCATGGAAAGGGGTCCGGGAGTACGTCAGCAGAGTTTTCTCCAGTTAATGACATCATGGAAGAGCTAGCACGTCAAATGGTGCAGCAATTCTTTGCTTCCATGCGATCTTGTATTGACCTCATTCTGTCTGGTGGCAGCTCTTTCGAGTTTGCCCGAATACTTCTCGAAAATCAGATTGAGAACATCAGTCATACTGGGAGTCCTTCACAGGCTAGGGCATGCCTGATGCTGGTGGAGCAACTGTGGAGCCACCTGAAGGAACTCAAGACTCTGGAAGATGCTGGCTCGATAGATGAGGCTGGACAACCTTGAATAAGCTTCTTGCCGCTCAGGAGCATGAGCGAAAGGAGATAGAGGAACAAATAGCGGAAGAGGCCCGTCATCTTCAGTATTTCCAAGCTGACTGTCAAAGGCTGATTGGCGATTCGAAGGAATCAGAAATCATTGTACAGTGCAGAGCAGGTTATTGCCACTGCTCAAGCTACCATAGCCAGGGCACAAGCCTTGATCGAGATTAACGAGCAGAAGCTTGCCGCTGCTAGGAAAAGGCTGAGGAGCTGGAAAATGCTAGAACGCAGGCTGAAGAAAGCCTCTCCGCTCATTCCTCCAGGTTGGAGTCTCTTCAAGCGCAACTGGCTTCGAAGAAATTTTTATCTGAGGAGGAGTTGCGGGTCCAAGCTCTGATGGAGGCTGAGAAGGCACGTTAGCATGAGATGCATCAACTCTGGGAACAAATCTGTTCTTTGGCGAAGCAAGATTATTAGCCTTCTTCTTTTTGTATGATTCGCCTCTTTTTTTTTTTTTAATAAGATGCAGCTCAGGCTTAGAGACAACAAGGCATTATTTTGAGACGCGAATTTGCGTTCTTCAATAAAGGGAATGCGGCCTTCATATTTATGAAAGGACGCAAATCCATAGACGCGGTCCTTTATTCTGTTAGGATGCAGTAGAGAGGCGATCTTAGGTTCCTCAAAACTGATGCCTGAAACTCAGCTGATTGATGGGGACGCGACACTGTCTTAGTAGAAACGCGTCTCTGGACCCTTGACAAGGCGCAAACTCAAGTTATATTGAGTTTATGATATGAACACAACTGTTGTCTCGCAATGGAGACGCAGTACCAAGCTCCCTGTAAATGACATAGGCCTTCTCTGTTAAGGACGCAGCTTTTAAGTTTTTTTTATGTGACTTCAAGACGCGACCTCGGAATGGGTCCCATTTGCTGAGGGGACGCGGCTCTGAACCACTCCAAGAGACGTGGTCACGAATCTCTTAACAGGAATGAGAAGGACGCCGCTTTCGAGTTCACAAAGGGATGCGGGTTTCAGGACGCGACCCTTGGGTCTGCGTTTAATGTAACCTTCCAAGCGTTACATGCAGCTCGTCTTAAAGATCTTGTTAGATCTTTAAATGTCAATCGGCGTTGACGATTGGGGACTCGTGTTCTCCGATGTTTCCCGAAGCGGCAATCTACGTGTCAGCCATTCATTGGGCTTAGACATTAATATCTTTAAATGCCAAGTCGGCGTTGACGGTTGGAGGCTTACGTCCTCGCCGTTTCTCGAAACGACAAGCCACGCGTCAGCCCGGCATTGGGCTTTGACATTCGCGGGGGAATTAAGGCCGATGGCTCTGATTATTGCGCCATTAATTACAGGCCTTATGGGTTGCCTATAAATAGGCCTTACCCCCTTAACAGTCCATTACTTAGACTGTTTTCCCCTCGAGAGCAGGCGCTCTGAGGGACTTCATCTTCTTCCTTTAATGGGATTTGCCCCCATGGACAATGACGACCCAAAGCTTTCGTGCTTTCCTTTAATCTTTCCAGAAGATTATAAGTGATTTCAAGATCAAAAAGTGTCTCTCTGAGTACTTTTTATATCCGCGCCTTGATGCAGAAAGTTCAACCTTTAAAGTGTTATTCTGCGGGTAGGAATTACTTGTCCGCCATGAAATATTTAGCCCAACTGAGTTTCAGTTTTGCTGTCCCTTGAAGAGATTCATCTTCTTGACCTTCTCTTGAAGTCTGACTGGTGCGCCCATTATTTGAAAGTTGCGCCTTTTAGACTTCCTGATGAAGTGCGAGTTGATTGAGTCTGAACTCTGACTCAAAATCTCCTGGACGCGAGTGTAATGGACTTTGCACCTGGACCGCGAGCTTTACATATAGAACTCGTGTTTGAGGCTGTTGACTTAGAAGAACTTTAACTCAGGCCGAAGGCTTCACACTTGAATGTATCAACCCTTGTTTATCAAACAAGGAGGTGGCAATTTTCGCGTTTTAATTCAGGCCGAAGGCTTCAGACTTGAATGTAGCAACCCCTGTTTAAACAAGGATGTGGCAATTTTCGCGTCGATTCTCTTCGCGTCTCATATTTTAAACGCGGGTCTAAAACTAGACTGCGTTCAAATCTGTGTGTATTCGAAGTTCACAACTTTGATCGCGTCTGTTTCTGTCGCAACAGAATTTTGACTTTCTGCGTGGGTCATTCCTGCGTCTGAAGTCTATAGCTATAGCCGCGTCTGCCTTTCAGTTCTTCCGTTTCAGCATTCTGACCTTCTAGTTTTTTTACTTCTCGCAGGTAGCCTCAATCATCCTTTCGCATATTCGCTGGGCCCTTGGAGAATATATCAGCCAGCGAACTTGTTCGATGGTCGACCATTGGAGGAGAAGTCACGGCTCTTGTTTATGGGAGATGAGGATTTGACATCCGCCGAGACCTCATTGGACACGATGCACCAGTCATGCTTCCGAGTTCGCCATGGTTACAGTGGGTATGGCGGTGGATATGGTGGTGGGTATGGTCCTCTTGCAGGTCACTGAAAAAGGACGTCACCTGTAAGGTCTCGAATCCTTCCTTCACCAATCTTACCCCAGAAGTGACATCAACGGAAAGTGCATATTCATTAGATGACTTTCTGGTGGTGGAGGTGTTCATTAACGAAGGATGATGACCTACACCAGTTGGTGGGTGGAATCGGAAGGTTCTGTTGCATTTCGATCTCAAGAAATACCATTGTTCTTGGTCAGCGATGGGCTCCTTCGATGTTTACGTCATGCATGATGATGTAATCAGCTTTCGATCGTCGCAACAGTGCTCGGCCCTTCTTTGGTGCCCTTCCAAACATCTTGTACTTGGAGTGGTGAGCATGCTTCAAGGAGTGAGTGCAGCTTTTTACTGAGAGAGGGGGACTTCTTTGTACTCCTTTATTGTAACACTCAATCTTATTGTATAAGAGAGCGTTTTAAATCACTTTCATATCCTGGAAATAAAAGTGACACTTTTTTTTTGTCTTCTTCTATTGTCTTGAACTCCTTTTTTTTTTCATTGAAAGTCGGACGAATAGAAGTAAAGGATCTTTGGCTTGCTAAAAATATGATAATAATCTTAACGAGTCAAAGTTTGTAGAAAAATCTTATTTCAGGAAATTTAACAATGCTATCAGAGGTGTGATATTAACTTGATAGAAGTAAGATATTCTTGTGGCCCTGCCAATCTATAAATGAGAATGACAAGTGGAATTTGTACCCCCAGGAAGGATGAGTTTACATCAGAGGTTTGGAGTTAACTTGACTAAGACCCAGCTGGGGATTTAGTGAAAACACTGTTAACAGTGTAATGTTATCCTAGCAATATTTTTAAGTGGACTTGTTATTCTGTTGACGAGAATAACAAGTGAGACTAGACTCACGGAGAATCTAGGAGAACTTTTTCCGTTAGAGGTGTGATATTAACTTAACGGGTTGAATATAGTCTTGTCAGAAGTGTGATGTTAACTTGATAAGGGTGTGAGTCAGAGGTGTGATATTAACTTAACTCAAGAGTGTTCCAACTTCATTTGGAAAACTGAAAGTGTCACTGTCATAGGTGTGATTTTAACTTGGCAGCGAGGGTAATGCTAGAGGTGTAATTTTGAACTTGGCATTGGTCATATCGACTTTGACAAGAAAGTCCGAGGGAAGGTCATTGCCATAAGTGTATTGTTGAACTTAGCAATGATCTGGACGCTAGAGGTGTAGTGTTAAACTTAGCATCGTTCATTTCAGCTTCAATACAGAAGTCTGAGGAAAGTGACTGTCAGAGGTTTAGTATTGAACTTGGCAGCAACTCCATCACTGTTAGAAGTGTAATGTGAAACTTTAACAGTAATTTGTCAGAGGTGTGGTATTAACTTGACAGAAATTGCCTCGTAATAATAGCAATTTGAGGACCTGCCATTCTACTGATGAGAATGACAAGTGGAATTTAAAAACGTCAGAGGTGTAATGTTAACCTGACAAATTGAAGGCTTGCTACTCCATATAGGGTTGACAGGTAAGGTCTGTACTCGATAGGGACTATTAAAAATTTTCATTACCAGAGGTATAGTGTTAACGTAGGAATGATTGATTTTTGTAGACCTACCATTCTGTGTATGAGAATTGGTAAGGGATTTTAGAGGAGAGGGTGGAATTAAGTCCACTTAGGATTTTTAGCAAACCCTCAGCTATCAACGGATTTGAGGTGCTTTTACCAACTACCGTTTGAGTTGGCTAGCCATGCTATTCCCCTCAGCATAGTGAGTTGTCGAAGACTTATGTTGGGCTTAGAAGCCAACATTTTCCTCTATCCTTAGCCGTCGGAGGCGTCGGACGTTACTGAAGAGAGCAATATTAAAACCCAAGTTTCGCCTTTCGTTTCTTTATCAATATTTACATCATGCATCATGGTACAGTCAGTGCCTGATTAGCTTGTCACCGATCTACCATGATGTGACCTAATAAAGGAAGGAAACTTTTCTTGGATCTGGAGCTGTGATCAGAGGTGTAATTTTAACTTGATCAGCGAAGAGTACTATTAAGAATAGTACTTCAGGAACCTGCCATTGATCGGCATCATGAGTGTATCGCCATTTGAAGTTATGAGGCGATATGCTCCATTTGAGTAGACTGACTCTACTACAAATGGTCCTTCCCATTTAGGCTGGAATTTTCCTTTTGTCTTATGTGTCATCACCATAGGTCTCTGACTGGCTAAGACAAGTTCACCTTTCTTAAAAGTTTGCACCTTAACTTTCTTGTTGAAGGCTCTGGTAATCTGGGCTTGGTAAAGCTCGATTTGTTGTTGGGCCTGCAGACGTTTATCATCTAAGGCCTCCAATTCTTGGAGTCGCTGTCGATGCTTCTCCTCACTTGTCATCTCCGTTGTCAAGGCAACACGTAGAGATGGGATTTGGATTTCTAGTGGAAGCACGGCTTCACATCCATATACCAAAGAAAATGGCGTGGCTTTAGTTGGGGTTCGAACAGTTGTTTGATAGGCCCATAAGCATTCACCTAGCTTGTCGTCCCAGTCACGCTGACTTTTCGAGATGAATTTCTTGAGAAGCTTGCCAATGGTCTTGTTGAAGGCTTCTGCGAGACCATTAGCGGCAGGGTAATAGGCTGTCGAGGACACACTCTGGATTCTGTACTTAGTGCAGAACCTCTGGAAAGCTTGACTGATGAACTGGGTTCCATTGTCATGGACGATTCGCCGAGGTACACTAAAACGATAAATGACGTGATGTTTAACGAACTTGATCACATTAGATGACTTTATCTCCTTCAGAGGAATGGCCTCAGCCCATTTGGAGAAGTAATCGGTCATGGTTAAAATAAATCGATGTCCTTTTGATGATGGTGGGCTGATAGGGCCAACTACATCCATCTCTCACATCTCAAATGGCCAGGTAGAGGTCGTAGAGTGAAGATACCCTGGTGCTTGATGGATGAAATCACCATGCACTTGGCAGGCATGACATCTTTTGGCATAGGTGATGGCGTCAGCGATCATCTTAGGCCATAATATCCCAACCTTTGGAGTCGATTCGCAAGTTTTGGGCCAGGTTGATGGGCTCCACAAATACCGTCATGGGCTTCTTTCAATACCTCTTGTGCCTCTTTTTGCGATAGGCAGCGAAGCAAAATCCCGTCATGCGATCGACGATACAACGTTCGTGTGATCGCATTATAGTAGAAATTGGGGGCTTTCTTCTAATGGCAGCCGCTTCTTTGGTGTCCTCAGGCAGGATGCCGTACAAGACATAATCAATGTAAGGGAATCGCCAGTCTCTAGGCTCTGGACCGGTTGACGACTCAAGAGCTTCTTTGTCTTGACAATCTCCCGTTGGCTCCTGGTAGTCCTCAAGAATAATTCTCGGGCAATACAAGTCGTGGCTGTGGACAAATATTTTCTCTACTACTCTAGCTGGAAGGGCTAAGGAGGCAGCGAGAGACGCCAGTGCATCTGCATGCGCATTCTGCTTGAGTGGTACATGGTCAATGTAAAAGTTTGTGAACCTCTCGACCATGTGGACAGTTGCGTTGTAACAGGGTACTAGATCTTCATGTCTGACTTCGTACTCCCCGCGAACTTGGCTGACGATAAGTTTAGAGTCACCATATGCCTCGAGATTTTTAACGCCAATCTCATCGGCGAGTTGCATCCCAATCAAAAGGCATTGTACTCAGCTACATTGTTGGAACAAGGCTCGGTTAATGAGACAGCTCGAGGAATCACATAGTTCTGTGGGGAGACGAGTACTACCCCTACTCCTACAACTATATGTCCTTTTGGGCCTGTTCTTGATGCACCATCAAAGAAAATTGCCACACTTGTCTTTCAAAAGATATCTGGGTAAGGCAGACTTCAGCGACCTCGTCTGGGAGATCCTCGTAAAGTTTGGCTGCCCTCGGATCTGGATGCTCAGCCAGGAAATCTGCCACCGCTTGTCCTTTAACGGCCTTTTGTGGTAAAAAGTGCATTTCATATTGGGATAGCAATATGGCCCATTTTGCCAGTCGACCGTTTAACGATGAAGGCTTTGTCATGAGTAACCTCAAGGGGTTGACTTTTGATATGACGTTTATAGTTTGGCCTACCAAATAGTGTCGCATTTTCCGAACAGCAAACACCAATGCCAAACATTCCTTCTCGATCGGGTTGTATCGATGTTCGGCTCCGATCATTGTTCTACTCAAATAGTAGATCGCTTGCTCTCGTCCTTGATCATCGTTCTGAGCTAGTAAAGCTCCTAAAGAATGATCCATTGCTCGGACGTATATCAGGAAAGATTTCCCGGACACTAGAGCTGTAAGGATCGGTGGTTGCGTGAGGTATTGTTTAATTTCCTCAAATGCTTGCTGGGAAGCGTTGTCCCAAATGAACGAAACACCCTTCTTCATTAATTTGGTAAAGGGTTGGCATCTTCCGGAGAGATTTGAGATAAACCTTCGGATGTACGCCAATCGTCCTTGCAATCCCCTGAGCTCCTTGAGGTTTCTCAGAGGTTGCATCTCCTGGATAGCGCGAACCTTTTCTGGGTCCAAATGAATTCCTGTGGAAGTCACTACAAACCCTAGGAACTTGCCGCTGGCAACCCCCAGAAAGGATTTAGTAGGGTTCATCTTCAACTGATGGGTCCGCATGATATTAAAGATAGTCTTTAAATCAGCTATGTGATTATCTTTGGCGCGACTTTTTACTGCAATATCGTCCACATAGCATTCCACCGTTTTGCGTATGTGTTCGTGGAAAATGGCATTCATATCCCTTTGATATGTCACCCCTGCATTCTTTAGTCCGAAGGGCATGACGGTGTAGCAGTATACCCCCAGTGGTGTCCTGAAAGAGGTATGTTTTTTATCATCAGGATACATTTTGATTTGATTATACCCTGAAAATCCATCCATGAAGGACATTCGCTCGAATCCACACGTATTGTCAATCATGACATCTGTGATTGGCAGTGGGAATTCGTCCTTAGGACAGGCCTCATTTAGATCACGAAAATCAATGCAGATCCGGATCTTTCCGTTCTTTTTAGCAACGGGGATGATGTTGGCTACCCAATCAGGATGTTGTTCTTCCCTAATGAAGCCAGAGTCTATAAGTTTCCTGACTTCTGATTGAATTGCCTCCATTACTTCTGGACGGAATCGTTGCTGCTGTTGTTTGACAGGCTTTACGTCCGCATTAATGCTGAGGCGATGCATGGTCACTCGAGGATCCAGTCCAGGCATGTCCTCGTAATTCCAGGCGAACACATCTATATATTCTCGCACAAGAGATATTAGATCCTTTTTCTCAGAAGGCGACAAATTTTCGTTTATAAAGATGGGCTTAGGATTAGCCTCATCTCCTAGGTTAATCTGAACAACCCTATCTTCTGTGGGCGATTCACGCTGTTCAAAGCGGGTATCCCAAAGAGCATTCAAGTGTTTGATCAAAGGATCTGTATCAGATTGGGTCATTTCTTCATCTCTGTCTTCCAGGTGGCTTGTTGAGACCATATTTACTGAAAGTTCTCTGAAGATGTTGCCGGTACTAACATCTGACTCCCACGATGACGTGCCTGAAGAGTAATCATAGCATAATGACCCTCCAGAGTCAGAGACTGATGGGATCGGAGTTGACACATAGCCCAACCCCCTACGAGTCTGATGATAATAATCAGGGGTTTTCCCTTTTGGCACAAAAGATCGGAGTAGTGTTTCTCCTTCCTTTGCCGAAATTCAACCCCGGACCATTTGTCAGATTATACCCCATTCTTTTCATCATTCTGAGTGCATTTGGCTCATAATGACCGAACTGAGGGGGTTCCTTCTCGCTTTTTGATTCTTCACAGGACATCAATTCTGATTTAATTCGTCCGAAAATAATTAGTTTTTGGCCTTTCCGTCTTGCTGGAACCATGGATATTGATTCTTGCGCATTACCGGCATCTTGGTACGTTTCGAAGGATGACTTCACTGGTACATGCGATGATGTCAAAGCATCCATTGCTGACCAGAGGTCATCATCCACTTCAGTACTAGTGTCTGACGACACTGAATCAGAAGCGAACACAGAAAAATAAGCCAAATTTAATTCTTCATTAATGTACCATCCACCTACATCATCGGTGGTGTCATCAACACCGAGCTTATCAATGCTCGTTACAAGTGGATCTAGTTCCCACATGCACTCTTGTTTTTCTGGTTCAGTGTCGGCTTCATTACCAGAATCTGGCTCCTCTTGTTGCGGGATTTCATCTGTTTCCACAGAGTCCTGATACAGGAGAGAATCTGTGAAATAGTTCTTGACTCCCTTGAACGGATGCCTTTCGGTAATCAACGTTCGTACCTTTCCACTCCCGTCAATGTATTTCATGATTGGTGAAGAGTGGAGGGAACGATAGAATTACGATGAATCCATGATCGTTCCACTAGCAAATTGTAGGAAGTGTCAGCATCGATCACGTAGCATGTCACTTCCGACTTTAAGTCCCCGATCTGGCATTTGAGCTTGATCTTCCCCATTGGACGGGTACCATTGGCATTGAACCCATAAATAATAGTCTGGGTAGCGCTCAACCGGTGAGTAGGAATCCCTAAATGTTGCATGACTCGGCGAGGCATAATGCTCAATGCGGACCTGGGATCTACCTGAATGCGGTTTACCTCAGATGATCCAATATACCCTGTGAAGTATAGGGGTCGATCATGTTTCCCCTTAACCTGCATATCATCTGCCGTGAAGGTGATGCGGGAAGCATTTTAGGAGGCATGGAGGCAATCCTTTACATCTTCCTCCTGTGGTCCAATCGGTACTTGGGTCATGAAAACGTCAGCATTAGCTAGGGCCTCTTGTAAAGCTTCTCTGGTTGACTTCGATAGCCTGAGGAGCTCATAAAGAGTGATTCGGGCCGGGATATTGGCCAGTTGAGTCAGGACGTCAAAGCGGTAAGGTACTGTGGATCCTTCCGCTATGTCTTTTGAGAGAACTTTGGAAAACCGAAGCTCTTTCTGCCTCTCCACGGATTGTTTTGTGGAGGGCTTGGCTGACTCTGTAGCGGGTTTTGGAGGAGTTGCCGCCATTTCGTCATACTTTTTCAGATATGACTGACCTGAACGGGTTTCCGCCACAAGTTGGTTGGGTTCTGTGGCCAGGGCTATCGTTTCCTCTTCTGAATCAGTCAGTGAGGGAACATCAGTTTCCGCTTATCGGGAAGAAGCGCACACCACATTACAAGACGAAGCTCTCGCTTTGCCTTTGGACCTTCTGCTAGTAACAGTGGTCCATTGCTGGCCGTCCACACCCACATAACTTCTCCCCGAGGTGTGGGAACTGGTACAAGGCCCTTCTCTTGCTGCTGGTGAGGGTCTATGTTGACCATTCTTAGCTCCCCTCTTGGGACAGGGACTACTCCAGAGGGTGTTGGAGGTTGTCTTCCAAACTGGAGAAATGATGTCATATTGGCTGTCACTTTCTTCTGCTCTGGACGGAGTTTTAATACCTCTGCGTCAATCAGAGCCTGAAGGATGTCTTTGAAGACATAACAGCTCTTGGTGGGCTGTCCCAGCATCCTGTGATACAAGCAGTAGTTGGGACTATTGGTTTTACCGACTTCTTCAGGGCGTCTAGCTTCAGGAAGTTTTAATTTGTTGCTCTTGTTAAGTAACTTGAAGAGTGAGTCAACATATTCGTCCTTGAAGGAATACTGCTTGCTGGTGCGCGGTTGACTTGAAGAGCCACTTCCCTTGACCGGTTGAGGTTTGACGGGTGTAATACCCCGTTCCCGAATACGTACTTAGTTGCGTATTCAGATTTTCGGTCGTATTTTTTCGATTTGTTTCCTGTATTTATTCTGTATTATGAATTTCTTTTATGACTGTTTTGTCTTGGATTTGGATTCGTGGATTCAGAGTCAGCCCTAGTCTGAACCGAAGGCCCGATCCTAGAGTATTACTCGATTTAGATATTCTGATAATTAGAATTGACCGATTTTAGTTTTAAATATCATTTTCCAATATTATATATTTTCTATGATTTTCTAGATTTTTCTGGAATCAAAACGAAAGTCTTCAAAACCGGTGTCGGCCAGTGCCGCTGACCGATTCCTGGATTTTTAATTCTCAAACGGTTTGGAATTTCTAAATGATTCTTTAGACATTATTCCTTAGAATCATATTTTCTACCTACATTCTTTTTCTGAGGATTTTATGATTTTATGAAAATTCCATCGGAGTCGGTAGATAACTGGTTCCGGGATTTTTAGTTTCAAAACTATAAAGTATTTCTTCAAACGGATTTCACTATTGGTCTTTATATATTATTATTGATTTTTGGTAATTATTTCGGGTCGTTCCGAGATACTTGAATTCGGACGATTCCGGTATTTTTCCCGAAAGGTTTCCGCATCCGCAACTGAGTCCCGGGAATCCGCCACTTCCATTATTTTCATCTTCTTTCCCAAGAAAATATCTTCTCATTATAATTTCTTTTCCATTTTTCCTTTTCCTTTATTTTCTTTCCTTCCTCCACTAACCAAAGCCTTTTCCAATTTTCCAATAATTCCAATTTTCACATAATCCCACTCACTTTCACCTAATCCCTTTTTAAATCCCACTCATTCTCTCTCTCCCCCATGGCCGGCCAAGTGGCCAAGAGAAGGACACTCACCTCACCCCCACTTTGCAATTAAGCCCTCCCCTTTCATTTAATTGCAACTCCCTTTACAAAATCCAAATCCTATATATACATTTCCTTTTCATTTCAATCCCTTTCTTTTCATTTCTCTTCACCAAAAGCCAAACCCTAGCTTTCACCACCTCCATCTCCTTCATCTCCACCAAGGCAACCACCACCACCTCTCCAACCTAGCTTCATCTTCTTCTTCCTTCATCACCATGGAAACACCACCAAGGTCATCAACTCCATCAAAGACTCCACCTTTTCTTCATCGTCAACTTCCATCATCAACCATCTCTTTTGGTAGGTAAATTTCATCACCAAGACTTGGTTATTTCTTAGCATGCTTAAGTTCACATATCATGTTCAATTATGTCTTTAAATCCTTGATTATTTAGTCATCAAACCCAACCCTAGAAATCTGTTCTGTTTGCTGTTTCCAGACGATTAGTCGACTTGACCTAGAACCTAGTCGACTAGAAACCCTTAGCTGAAACTTAACCTTTTCTGGAAACACAGTATTAGTCGATTTACCTATTTTCCTAGTCGACTAGAGACCCTTAGTCGACTACACTCTTGACCCTAGTCGACTAACCTTGCTTGAAACCAGAAACCTTAACTCTCGGCCCTAGTCGACTTGACTATATTATTAGTCGACTATAGACTATTAGTCGACTACCCATTCTTCCCTAGTCGACTAATTTATCCTGAGACAGAAACCCCAACTTTCTGTATCACAGACTTAGTCGACTTAAGTATCTGTTAGTCGACTTAAGATCATTATTAGTCGACTACCCCTCCTAACCTAGTCGACTAACTATTCCCTGAAACCGAATCCCAACTCTCTGGAACCCAGTTCTAGTCGACTAACTCAAACTGTTAGTCGACTAGTGACCACTATTAGTCGACTAACCCTTCCACCTAGTCGACTAACTTTGGCCATCTGTCTTAGTTGATTTCCTTCTTGAATACCAACCATTCCTCTAGGCTTATATCACATCTTAGTATTGTTTGACTTGTATCTTGACCAACATCATCTTACACTTCTCTCTTTCCCTCTCCTCTTCACTCTATATGATTATATCACAGGTTATGGCGAGTCCCGGAATTCAGTGGATTGCGGGTATTTCGGCGTTTTTGGTGTTTTAGGCGAGTAATCTCACTTGCTCTCGCTGTCATTTGAGTTTTCCTATTTCGTGGTTCGATAAGTATTTCAACTCATATTTCCATTTCATGTTTACATGTCTTTCACTACTTTGTACATCATGCGTGGCTGACCCTTCGAGGTCATTGAACTCTGAATCACTTTCATGTTACCTCTGGCTATGTCATTACCTCAGACTGTCACTTCCATGTTTCCTTTAACGCATGTATATCACCTGACATCTACTGTGTTATGACCTGACCACCTAACATGCTATTAGTTGGCTGGACCCTATTGTTATGACTTACCCGATTATTACCAATCTCAAGTTATGCTTGCTTACTTGATACATATCACCACTTGTCATGCTATCTTTATACCAAGCATGATACACCGATTCTTATAATTATCACGATAAAGGGAATGTAACACCTGACTACTGTTATAGGCTGATTATGTACTGATGACTTGTTATAATCCTACTCTTTCCCTTAATCTGATAATTATGTTAATAATTCATAAAAAGGACAACTTGTATGGGTATGGGAGGAAGTGATGGATGCCGGAATGATACTTTTTCTTATGGTGACGGAGTTAAAGTATATATATATGTGCATATATATATATATACAATGAGCAGCATTATTATATTACATTACATACTTTGCCTACCGGTTCCAGGGGTATGGAACTACTATAAGAAAGACTATCAGTTCTCCATCGGCTTCCGTTAACAACCTTGGCTAGCTTATATATGGATGTATGTGGGTTGGCCGTACACCAGGTCACATACCGAGATATATGAGTAAGACAAGTAATAATAATAATAATAATAGTCACCTGTCATGATTCCTGTTAAAGTACCTGTTATGATTCCTGTTGCACTTGCTATGCATGTCATGATTTCCGAGATGTGTTCCTGTTTGACTTTCATATGATTTGCAACTCT
Source organism: Agave tequilana (assembly GCA_038442645.1). NCBI lineage: Eukaryota > Viridiplantae > Streptophyta > Magnoliopsida > Asparagales > Asparagaceae > Agave > Agave tequilana. The sequence continues at coordinate 124,885 of JAVJIF010010468.1, read as the reverse complement.
GATTCTATACGCTTGGATATTCTGTGGCATGAGATAAAGGTATATAGATGAGGGTTTCCTTGTTTGGATTATTCCTTCGATGTATTAGTCTCATGGGACCGTAACCTAAGCGTATACAATCACCTTGCATGAAATCAGTTTTACCTTGGATTTCTGGTTTTCTGATGATTGTATTATGACCATCCATATATGTATTTCATTTGTGTTCTAACCCTCCTGTCTTCTGAGTTTGACACTTGGGTTCCTCCTGGCTCGCCACCTGGCTTTGTATCATACTCGCCTGGGGAGTTTCACTGACTCCCCTGGATTCTCATGTCCAGGTCCTGGAGTCCGGAGCGTGTGGATTTCTCCCTGTGGCTGCTCAGAGTAGCGCAGCGGTAGCGTGGATCCCCAGCCGACCTTCAGGGCCATATCCTTCCAGGCCCCCTGCATGCCTCTCGAGTTTTCCCTTAGCAAACTCGTGAGTACTCTTTTATGCTTTTCACTTGTACATTTCCTTGTATACCTGTATGTGAGCTCCCTTTATACTGTTCATTTATGTATATTCCTTGTATTCCCGCGTTTGCGCATATCTGTGATGTTATATTATTGTAATATTCATCACCTCTGGTGATAATTCTGTAGTTGTATATTTATATGTTGGAATGTATAATGCACCACTGCTTCCGTACTCTGATTCTTGTCTGTACTGATGCTTAGCGTATATACGGGAGGGTAATTCTGACCTACGTATATACGTTGCAGTGACGTCCCCGTATCGCCGGGATCGGGGCGTTACAGGTTGGTATCAGAGCCTAGGCTCTAACCTCCTCAGTACGTCCAGAAGGCAAATCAATGGTAAAGAGATTTGCAACTGGAATACATGAGTCTTGGTTATACATTCCAACTGCAAGTGCAGAGTTATCTATTTCTTGACTATCTTTCCTTTGATTTCAAATCCCTCCTTGACTATCCTTCCTTTGATTCCAAATTCCTCCTATCCTTTCCCTGTTTTGGTTTTATGAAGCCTTATACTATTTTAAGGTATGACTAGACTAGAGAGGTAGTGGCTGGTTCAGAATGAAGCTATTATGTGATCTCTTCGGCCAATTCTATGAAGCTTGGTATTCTCCAGATCGATCTTGATCTGGCTATCTTTCAGAAGACAGCATTCGGGATTCTTAATTATCGGTCTTCTTTATTATGCTCAGGATTTTCGGGGTTTTCTTTATTACACAGCCACGACATCATCAGTATTCATTTATTTCACAGCCACGACATCATCAGTATTATTCAGCATTATTCTAAAGATTTATTACACAGCCACGACATCATCAGCCGGAAATGCGGAGTATAATTATTATTCAGTTGACTTGAGAGCCCTACCTATAGTGCTTCATATCTTAATTGGTATAGATTCCACCCTTGTCCCCTTTGTATTCAATTTACCCCTTAACGAAATTGCGAGGACGCAATTTTTTGTAAGGTGGGTGGATTGTAATACCCCGTTCCCGGAATACGTACTTAGTTGCGTATTCAGATTTTCGGTCGTATTTTTTCGATTTGTTTCCTGTATTTATTCTGTATTATGAATTTCTTTTATGACTGTTTTGTCTTGGATTTGGATTCGTGGATTCGGAGTCAGCCCTAGTCTGAACCGAAGGCCCGATCCTAGAGTATTACTCGATTTAGATATTCTGATAATTAGAATTGACCGATTTTAGTTTTAAATATCATTTTCCAATATTATATATTTTCTATGATTTTCTAGATTTTTTTGGAATCAAAACGAAAGTCTTCAAAACCGGTGTCGGCCAGTGCCGCTGACCGATTCCTGGATTTTTAATTCTCAAACGGTTTAGAATTTCTAAATGATTCTTTAGACATTATTCCTTAGAATCATATTTTCTACCTACATTCTTTTCTGAGGATTTTATGATTTTATGAAAATTCCATCGGAGTCGGTAGATAACTGGTTCGGGATTTTTAGTTTCAAAACTATAAAGTATTTCTTCAAACGGATTTCACTATTGGTCTTTATATATTATTATTGATTTTTGGTAATTATTTCGGGTCGTTCCGAGATACTTGAATTTCGGACGATTCCGGTATTTTTCCCGAAAGGTTTCCGCATCCGCAACTGAGTCCCGGGAATCCGCCACTTCCATTATTTTCATCTTCTTTCCCAAGAAAATATCTTCTCATTATAATTTCTTTTCATTTTTCCTTTTCCTTTATTTTCTTTCCTTCCTCCACTAACCAAAGCCTTTTCCAATTTTCCAATAATTCCAATTTTCCACATAATCCCACTCACTTTCACCTAATCCCTTTTTTAAATCCCACTCATTCTCTCTCTCCCCCATGGCCGGCCAAGTGGCCAAGAGAAGGACACTCACCTCACCCCCACTTTGCAATTAAGCCCTCCCCTTTCATTTAATTGCAAACTCCCTTTACAAAATCCAAATCCTATATATACTGTAATACCCCGTTCCCGGAATACGTACTTAGTTGCGTATTCAGATTTTCCGATCGTATTTTTTCGATTTGTTTCCTGTATTTGTTTTGCTTTATGAATTCCTTATATGAACGTTTTGCCTTGGATTTGGATTCGTGGACTCGGAGTCAGTCCCAGTCCGAACCAGGAACTCGATTATAGTATATTATTCGATTTGGTCTTTCCGGTGATTAGATTTGACCGATTTTAGTTTTAAATATCATTTTCCATTATTATATATTTTCTATGATTTTCTAGATTTTTCTGGAATTAAAATGAATTTCTTCAAAACCGGTGTCGGCCAGTGCCGCTGACCGATTCCTGGATTTTTATTTCACAAACGGTTTGGAATTTCTAAATGATTCTTTAGACTTTATTTCTTAGAATAATATTTTCTACCTACATTCTTTTCTGGGGATTTTATGATTTTATGGATTTTCCACCGGAGTCGGTAGATAACCGATTCCAGGATTTTTAGTTTACAATCGGGATTGAATTTCTGAATTCCGCTTTCACTTTACTTCTTAAATCATATTTTCTTCTTTAATGCATTTTCTGGGATTTTTCAGAATTTATCAATCCGGCCGACCCGGGGTAGACCGGTATCGGCGATTGACTTCCGGATTTTTAATTTGAAAACGGGATTTTATTTCTGAAAACCGATTTCATATTATTCCTCAGGATGACGTTTTCTACCTCCGGGTATTTTTGGGGATTTTTCGGAGACAGTCGATTTTCTACCTTATTATTATATTATTATTTTTTCTTAATCTTTCCTTCTTTCTTTTTCTTTCTTTTCCTTTTTCCCTCAACCGACTCCAGCACCTTCTCCCCTCCACGTGGGGAGACATCCCTCCCCCTCATTTAATTCTCTCCCATCACCATCCCCTCTCACTCTCTTTCTTTCTTTTTCTTTTCTTTCTTTTTCTTTTTCTTCTTCTTTTCTTTCTTCTTCTTCTTTCTTCTTCTTCTCTTGCGTGGGCGACACCCAACCGACCCCACCTCCGGCCACCACGGCCACCTCCGGCGGTCGACGCCGGCGTGGGATCACTCCCATCTCTCTCTCTTCTTCTTTTCTTTTCTTTTCTTTTCTTTTCTTTTCTTTTCCTCCCTCCATGTCCGGCCGACTCCTCCACCGTCGGCGAGCCTCTTCCTCCGGCGCTGCCCGGCCGAGGGCAGATCGCCGCCGGCCACGTGCCGGCGGCCTTGGGCGTGGCCGGGGGCCTCGGGCCCCCTGTGCTCTCCTGTTGAGGGGGCAGAGCCCCCTCCTCCTTTCTTGGGTGGCCGGAGCCACCCCGTCCTTGGGCACCGCCGGCGGCCTGCCGGCGGCCGCTGCCGACCAGGGGGCCCAAGGGGACCCCCTGTGCTCGGGCTGAGAGGGGGGCAGGCCCCCTCTCTCTTTTCTCTTTGCTGGAGGGGGCAAAGCCCCCTCCTGTGTGCTGTTGAGGGGGCAACCGCCCCCTCTCCTCTTCTGCCGGCGGCCGGCGCCGCCCGGCGCCGCCAGGCCGGCGGCCAGGCCGAGCGCCCCAAGGGGGGGGCGCTGTGTGCGGGGGCAGGGGGGGCAACAGCCCCCTGTTCTCTCTCTCTCCCCTTCTCTGTTTATCTCTCTCTCTCTCTCTCCTGGAAGTCTCTCTCTCTCTCTCACTGTTTCTCTCTCCTCTCTTTCTCACTCTAGCTCTCTCTCTCTCAACCGCACACACTCTCTCTCTCCTGATTCTCTCTCTCATCTTCCACTTTCTCTCTCTAAAGAAAACCCTACTCTCTCTCTAGACTTTCTCTCTCTACACTTTCTCTCTCTAGACTTTCTCTCTCTTCACCACAACCACCACACAACCCTCCTTTGGATTTGGACCGTAGCTTCCTTCGTCGATCGTGTCGCCGTGGATCCATTTGGCGATATTGTCAACCACGATCCTTCCGAACATGTAGAGCTTCCAATTACCGATCTATGTGAGTATTCCTATTCACCAAGACTTGTCTATTTCCTTGTATGCTTATGCTTCCATATCATGTATACATGTATCTTCAAATCATGCCATTTGATTAACAAACACAACCACCATAGAATCTGTTCTGTACCCTGTTTTTAGATCTGTTAGTCGACTTGACCTAGAACCTAGTCGACTAGAAACCCTTAGCTGAAACGTGACCTTTCTGATTTCACAGTTCTAGTCGACTTATCTATTTCCCTAGTCGACTAGACGCCCCTAGTCGACTACTAAAATTCCCCTAGTCGACTAGTTCTTCCTGTGAGAAACCCCAACTCTCGGCTCTAGTCGACTAAGCCTAAGTATTAGTCGACTTGATAACCCTAGTCGACTAGCCATTCTACCCTAGTCGACTAACCTTTTCTGAACCTGAAACCCAACTTTCTGTATCTCAGCTCTAGTCGACTTGACCATACTATTAGTCGACTTAGAGTGTCTGTTAGTCGACTACCTATTTTACCCCAGTCGACTAACTATTCCCTGAAACCAAATCCAACTCTCTGGATCACAATATTAGTCGACTACCCCATCTTCCTAGTCGACTAATCCCTCTATTAGTCGACTACTATTCCACCCTAGTCGACTAACTTTGGATATCTGTCTTAGTTGATTCCTTTCTTGAATATGAACCTTACCCTCTAGACTTATCTCATGTATAGGTATTACTTGCTTGTCACTTGACAAACATCATCTTCCCTTCTCTTTTTCTCTCTCCTCTTCTCTCTACATATTTGTATCAGGTTTAGTGGCACATCCCAGGCTTCCGTGGAGTTCGGATATTTCGGTATATTTGTGACTCAGGCGAGTGTTCTCACTCGCTACCCTCTTACTTCTTATTTCATTGATTATGCGCATGTTCTAGCTTTAGCTTTCATGTATTTTATTTCATGTGCTATGACTTTTATTGCTTATACCATGCGTGGCCGACCCTTCGTGGTCGTGGACTTTGGATTACTTTATGTTACACTTGCCCTACTACTACTTTAGACTTGCTAGTTGCATGTTCCTTTTACACATGTATATCACCTGACATCTAGAGTGTTATCACCTGACCACCTGACATACTACTATTTGGCTAGACCCTCTTGGTATGACATAACTTGCCACCTGATTATTGTCAATCTCTTATATGCTTGGTTACTTGTTAATTATCATCATCTCGTCATGCCATCACTTTACATCCAGCATGATATATTTGACTTGTGATTATCACCTTACGGGAACCTTGACTTGTTATCCTGTTTCATGATCAGTGACATGACATGTATTCCTGCTTTACATGCAGTGACTTGACAATATAGTCCTTATGTACTCCTGATTCCTGATCATGTCTATTTCCTGTTTTTCCCGTAAAGTGATAATTAAACTATTAAATCTTAAAATGGACCAACTTGTATTGGGTCGGGGGAAACATGCGGATATCGATATGTGTTCGTGTTTACAGTGGCATTAGGTTGTGCACTATATTTTCCGGTCTTACCTGTGGTACTCCAGGGGACCGAGGGGAGAGCTGGCTCCCTTATTCATGTCATGACAAGAGCATACAATAAGACTCTACTGTTTGGCCTAGCGGCTGGCTTCCGTTTCCATGCAACGGAACAATCATGGACCGTTATCCCGGGCATGTACGGGGTCCACTGTAAACATAGTTCGTTGATACAACCGTTTGTTTCCAATAACAACCTCGACTTTCTTATATATGGATGTATGTGAGTTGGCTGTACACCGAGCCACATACCGAGATATATAGGTAAGACGAGTAATAATAAAGTGTCTAATAATCGGCTCTTTAAGTTGTAAGTAGAGGTATGTGGAATGGGACGCATACCAAAGCCTACATCTTAAATAGCTATGAATTTGTGCTGTGCCTTACCGTATTTGCTTTTCCCGGACTTTATATCGGATTTCCTGTTTTATGAGTATTATGATATGACTACCTTGTAGCTCGTCCTTGGTTTTATTCTGATTTCCTGTTTTATGATTCTCATGCCATGTCTATTCTTACCTGCTCTATCCTATCTGCCTCCTGAGTATTTCCTTCTTGATATATGCATTATTGTGCTCGCCCTGCTTCACCACTTGGTTTTGCTTCTACACTCGCCTGGGGAGTATTATTTGACTCCCCTGGATTCTCACGTCCAGGTCTTGGAGCTAGGAGCGTGTGTTCAGAGCAGCGCAGCGGTAGCGTGGATCTCCAGCCGACCGTCCTGAGCCACATCCTTCCAGGCCCCCTGTGAGTCTCTCGAGTTTTCCTTTTAAACTCGTGAGTACCTTTATGCTGTTTTACTCTTGTACATCTGCTTGTATTCCCGCATTTGCGTATATTAGTGATATGATATTCATGTAATATTAGATCACTACTGGTGATAATTCTGTAATTGTATATATGTGTTGGAATGTATAATGCACCATTTGCTTCCGTACTCTGATTCTTGTCTGTACTGATGCTTAGCGTATATACGGGAGGGTAGTTCTGACCTACGTATACGTTGCAGTGACGTCCCCGTATCGCCGGGATCGGGGCGTTACAGGTTGGTATCAGAGCTTAGGCTCTAACCTCCTCAGTACGTCCAGAAGGCAACTCAATAGTAAAGAGATTTGCAACTGGAATACATGAGTCTTGGTTATACATTCCAACTGCAAGTGCAGAGTTATCTATTTCTTGACTATCTTTCCTTCGATTTCAAATCCCTCCTTGACTATCTTTTCCTTTGATTCCTAGTCTCTCCTATCCTTTCCCTGTTTTGGTTTTATGTTTTGGTTTTATGAAGCCTTGTACTATTTTAAGATATGACTAGACTAGAGAGGTAGTGGCTGGTTCAGAAGGAAACTATTATGTGATCTCTTCGGCCAATTCTATGAAGCTTGGTATTCTCCAGATCGATCTTGATCTGGCTATCTTTCAGAGGACAGCAGTCGGATTCTTAATTATCGGTCTTCTTTATTATGCTCAGGATTTTCGGGGTTTTCTTTATTACACAGCCACGACATCATCAGTATTCATTTATTACACAGCCACGACATCATCAGTATTCATTTATTGCACAGCCACGGCATCAGCAGTATTATTCAGTATTATTCGGAGATTTATACAGCCGAAAGTGCAGAGGGTTATTATGGATCAGTCAACTTGAGAGCCCTACCCATAGTATTTCATATCTTAATCGGTATAAATTCCACCCTTGTCCCTTTGTATTCAATTCACCCCTTAACGAAATTGCGAGGACGCAATTTTTGTAAGGTGGGTGGATTGTAATACCCCGTTCCCGGAATACGTACTTAGTTGCGTATTCAGATTTTCCGATCGTATTTTTTCGATTTGTTTCCTGTATTTGTTTTGCTTTATGAATTCCTTATATGAACGTTTTGCCTTGGATTTGGATTCGTGGACTCGGAGTCAGTCCCAGTCCGAACCAGGAACTCGATTATAGTATATTATTCGATTTGGTCTTTCCGGTGATTAGATTTGACCGATTTTAGTTTTAAATATCATTTTCCATTTTATATATATTTCTATGATTTTCTAGATTTTTCTGGAATTAAAATGAATTTCTTCAAAACCGGTGTCGGCCAGTGCCGCTGACCGATTCCTGGATTTTTATTTCACAAACGGTTTGGAATTTCTAAATGATTCTTTAGACTTTATTTCTTAGAATAATATTTTCTACCTACATTCTTTTTCTGGGGATTTTATGATTTTATGGATTTTCCACCGGAGTCGGTAGATAACCGATTCCAGGATTTTTAGTTTACAATCGGGATTGAATTTCTGAATTCCGCTTTCACTTTACTTCTTAAAATCATATTTTCTTCTTTAATGCATTTTCTGGGATTTTTCAGAATATCAATCCGGCCGACCCGGGGTAGACCGGTATCGGCGATTGACTTCCGGATTTTTAATTTGAAAACGGGATTTTATTTCTGAAAACCGATTTCATATTATTCCTCAGGATGACGTTTTCTACCTCCGGGTATTTTTGGGGATTTTTCGGAGACAGTCGATTTTCTACCTTATTATTATATTATTATTTTTTCTTAATCTTTCCTTCTTTCTTTTTCTTTCTTTTCCTTTTTCCCTCAACCGACTCCAGCACCTTCTCCCCTCCACGTGGGGAGACATCCCCTCCCCCTCATTTAATTCTCTCCCATCACCATCCCCTCTCACTCTCTTTCTTTCTTTTTCTTTTCTTTTCTTTTTCTTTTTCTTCTTCTTTTCTTTCTTCTTCTTCTTTCTTCTTCTTCTCTTGCGTGGGCGACACCCAACCGACCCAACCTCCGGCCACCACGGCCACCTCCGGCGGTCGACGCCGGCGTGGGATCACTCCCATCTCTCTCTCTTCTTCTTTTCTTTTCTTTTCTTTTCTTTTCTTTTCTTTCTTTTCCTCCCTCCATGTCCGGCCGACTCCTCCACCGTCGGCGAGCCTCTTCCTCCGGCGCTGCCCCGGCGAGGGCAGATCGCCGCCGGCCACGTGCCGGCGGCCTTGGGCGTGGCCGGGGGGCCTCGGGCCCCCTGTGCTCTCCTGTTGAGGGGGCAGAGCCCCCTCCTCCTTTCTTGGGGTGGCCGGAGCCCCCCGTCCTTGGGCACCGCCGGCGGCCTGCCGGCGGCCGCTGCCGACCAGGGGGCCCAAGGGGGACCCCCTGTGCTCGGGCTGAGAGGGGGGCAGGCCCCCTCTCTCTTTTCTCTTTGCTGGAGGGGGCAAAGCCCCCTCCTGTGTGCTGTTGAGGGGGCAACCGCCCCCTCTCCTCTTCTGCCGGCGGCCGGCGCCGCCCCGCGCCGCCAGGCCGGCGGCCAGGCCGAGCGCCCCAAGGGGGGGGCGCTGTGTGCGGGGGCAGGGGGGGCAACAGCCCCCTGTTCTCTCTCTCTCCCCTTCTCTGTTTATCTCTCTCTCTCTCTCTCCTGGAAGTCTCTCTCTCTCTCTCACTGTTTCTCTCTCCTCTCTTTCTCACTCTAGCTCTCTCTCTCTCAACCGCACACACTCTCTCTCTCCTGATTCTCTCTCTCATCTTCCACTTTCTCTCTCTAAAGAAAAACCCTACTCTCTCTCTAGACTTTCTCTCTCTACACTTTCTCTCTCTAGACTTTCTCTCTCTTCACCACAACCACCACAACAACCCTCCTTTGGATTTGGACCGTAGCTTCCTTCGTCGATCGTGTCGCCGTGGATCCATTTGGCGATATTGTCAACCACGATCCTTCCGAACATGTAGAGCTTCCAATTACCGATCTATGTGAGTATTCCTATTCACCAAGACTTGTCTATTTCCTTGTATGCTTATGCTTCCATATCATGTATACATGTATCTTCAAATCATGCCATTTGATTAACAAACACAACCACCATTAGAATCTGTTCTGTACCCTGTTTTTAGATCTGTTAGTCGACTTGACCTAGAACCTAGTCGACTAGAAACCCTTAGCTGAAACGTGACCTTTCTGATTTCACAGTTCTAGTCGACTTATCTATTTCCCTAGTCGACTAGACGCCCCTAGTCGACTACTAAAATTCCCCTAGTCGACTAGTTCTTCCTGTGAGAAACCCCAACTCTCGGCTCTAGTCGACTAAGCCTAAGTATTAGTCGACTTGATAACCCTAGTCGACTAGCCATTCTACCCTAGTCGACTAACCTTTTCTGAACCTGAAACCCAACTTTCTGTATCTCAGCTCTAGTCGACTTGACCATACTATTAGTCGACTTAGAGTGTCTGTTAGTCGACTACCTATTTTACCCCAGTCGACTAACTATTCCCTGAAACCAAATCCAACTCTCTGGATCACAATATTAGTCGACTACCCCATCTTCCTAGTCGACTAATCCCTCTATTAGTCGACTACTATTCCACCCTAGTCGACTAACTTTGGATATCTGTCTTAGTTGATTCCTTTCTTGAATATGAACCTTACCCTCTAGACTTATCTCATGTATAGGTATTACTTGCTTGTCACTTGACAAACATCATCTTCCCTTCTCTTTTTCTCTCTCCTCTTCTCTCTACATATTTGTATCAGGTTTAGTGGCACATCCCAGGCTTCCGTGGAGTTCGGATATTTCGGTATATTGGTGACTCAGGCGAGTGTTCTCACTCGCTACCCTCTTACTTCTTATTTCATTGATTATGCGCATGTTCTAGCTTTAGCTTTCATGTATTTTATTTCATGTGCTATGACTTTTATTGCTTATACCATGCGTGGCCGACCCTTCGTGGTCGTGGACTTTGGATTACTTTTATGTTACACTTGCCCTACTACTACTTTAGACTTGCTAGTTGCATGTTTCCTTTTAACACATGTATATCACCTGACATCTAGAGTGTTATCACCTGACCACCTGACATACTACTATTTGGCTAGACCCTCTTGGTATGACATAACTTGCCACCTGATTATTGTCAATCTCTTATATGCTTGGTTACTTGTTAATTATCATCATCTCGTCATGCCATCACTTTACATCCAGCATGATATATTTGACTTGTGATTATCACCTTTACGGGAACCTTGACTTGTTATCCTGTTTCATGATCAGTGACATGACATGTATTCCTGCTTTACATGCAGTGACTTGACAATATAGTCCTTATGTACTCCTGATTCCTGATCATGTCTATTTCCTGTTTTTCCCGTAAAGTGATAATTAAACTATTAAATCTTAAAATGGACCAACTTGTATTGGGTCGGGGGAAACATGCGGATATCGATATGTGTTCGTGTTTACAGTGGCATTAGGTTGTGCACTATATTTTCCGGTCTTACCTGTGGTACTCCAGGGGACCGAGGGGAGAGCTGGCTCCCTTATTCATGTCATGACAAGAGCATACAATAAGACTCTACTGTTTGGCCTAGCGGCTGGCTTCCGTTTCCATGCAACGGAACAATCATGGACCGTTATCCCGGGCATGTACGGGGTCCACTGTAAACATAGTTCGTTGATACAACCGTTTGTTTCCAATAACAACCTCGACTTTCTTATATATGGATGTATGTGAGTTGGCTGTACACCGAGCCACATACCGAGATATATAGGTAAGACGAGTAATAATAAAGTGTCTAATAATCGGCTCTTTAAGTTGTAAGTAGAGGTATGTGGAATGGGACGCATACCAAAGCCTACATCTTAAATAGCTATGAATTTGTGCTGTGCCTTACCGTATTTGCTTTTCCCGGACTTTATATCGGATTTCCTGTTTTATGAGTATTATGATATGACTACCTTGTAGCTCGTCCTTGGTTTTATTCTGATTTCCTGTTTTATGATTCTCATGCCATGTCTATTCTTACCTGCTCTATCCTATCTGCCTCCTGAGTATTTCCTTCTTGATATATGCATTATTGTGCTCGCCCTGCTTCACCACTTGGTTTTGCTTCTACACTCGCCTGGGGAGTATTATTTGACTCCCCTGGATTCTCACGTCCAGGTCTTGGAGCTAGGAGCGTGTGTTCAGAGCAGCGCAGCGGTAGCGTGGATCTCCAGCCGACCGTCCTGAGCCACATCCTTCCAGGCCCCCTGTGAGTCTCTCGAGTTTCCTTTTTAAACTCGTGATACCTTTATGCTGTTTTACTCTTGTACATCTGCTTGTATTCCCGCATTTGCGTATATTAGTGATATGATATTCATGTAATATTAGATCACTACTGGTGATAATTCTGTAATTGTATATATGTGTTGGAATGTATAATGCACCATTTGCTTCCGTACTCTGATTCTTGTCTGTACTGATGCTTAGCGTATATACGGGAGGGTAGTTCTGACCTACGTATATACGTTGCAGTGACGTCCCCGTATCGCCGGGATCGGGGCGTTACATATACATTTCCTTTTCATTTCAATCCCTTTCTTTTCATTTCTCTTCACCAAAAGCCAAACCCTAGCTTCACCACCTCCATCTCCTTCATCTCCACCAAGGCAACCACCACCACCTCTCCAACCTAGCTTCATCTTCTTCTTCCTTCATCACCATGGAAACAACCACCAAGGTCATCAACTCCATCAAAGACTCCACCTTTTCTTCATCGTCAACTTCCATCATCAACCATCTCTTTTGGTAGGTAATTTTCATCACCAAGACTTGGTTATTTCTTAGCATGCTTAAGTTCACATATCATGTTCAATATGTCTTTAAATCCTTGATTATTTAGTCATCAAACCAACCCTAGAAATCTGTTCTGTTTGCTGTTTCCAGACGATTAGTCGACTTGACCTAGAACCTAGTCGACTAGAAACCCTTAGCTGAAACTTAACCTTTTCTGGAAACACAGTATTAGTCGACTTACCTATTTTCCTAGTCGACTAGAGACCCTTAGTCGACTACACTCTTGACCCTAGTCGACTAACCTTGCTTGAAACCAGAAACCTTAACTCTCGGCCCTAGTCGACTTGACTATATTATTAGTCGACTATAGACTATTAGTCGACTACCCATTCTTCCCTAGTCGACTAATTTATCCTGAGACAGAAACCCCAACTTTCTGTATCACAGACTTAGTCGACTTAAGTATCTGTTAGTCGACTTAAGATCATTATTAGTCGACTACCCCTCCTAACCTAGTCGACTAACTATTCCCTGAAACCGAATCCCAACTCTCTGGAACCCAGTTCTAGTCGACTAACTCAAACTGTTAGTCGACTAGTGACCACTATTAGTCGACTAACCCTTCCACCTAGTCGAGTAACTTTGGCCATCTGTCTTAGTTGATTTCCTTCTTGAATACCAACCATTCCTCTAGGCTTATATCACATCTTAGTATTGTTTGACTTGTATCTTGACCAACATCATCTTACACTTCTCTCTTTCCCTCTCCTCTTCACTCTATATGATTATATCACCGGTTATGGCGAGTCCCGGAATTCAGTGGATTGCGGGTATTTCGGCGTTTTGGTGTTTTAGGCGAGTAATCTCACTTGCTCTCGCTGTCATTTGAGTTTTCCTATTTCGTGGGTTCGATAAGTATTTCAACTCATATTTCCATTTCATGTTTACATGTCTTTCACTACTTTGTACATCATGCGTGGCTGACCCTTCGAGGTCATTGAACTCTGAATCACTTTCATGTTACCTCTGGCTATGTCATTACCTCAGACTGTCACTTCCATGTTTCCTTTAACGCATGTATATCACCTGACATCTACTGTGTTATGACCTGACCACCTAACATGCTATTAGTTGGCTGGACCCTATTGTTATGACTTACCCCGATTATTACCAATCTCAAGTTATGCTTGCTTACTTGATAGATATCACCACTTGTCATGCTATCTTTTATACCAAGCATGATACACCGATTCTTATAATTATCACGATAAAGGGAATGTAACACCTGACTACTGTTATAGGCTGATTATGTACTGATGACTTGTTATAATCCTACTCTTTCCCTTAATCTGATAATTATGTTAATAATTCATAAAAAGGACAACTTGTATGGGTATGGGAGGAAGTGATGGATGCCGGAATGATACTTTTTCTTATGGTGACGGAGTTAAAGTATATATATATATATGTGCATATATATATACAATGGAGCAGCATTATTATATTACATTACATACTTTGCCTACCGGTTCCAGGGGTATGGAACTACTATAAGAAAGACTATCAGTTCTCCATCGGCTTCCGTTAACAACCTTGGCTAGCTTATATATGGATGTATGTGGGTTGGCCGTACACCAGGTCACATACCGAGATATATGAGTAAGACAAGTAATAATAATAATAATAGTCACCTGTCATGATTCCTGTTAAAGTACCTGTTATGATTCCTGTTGCACTTGCTATGCATGTCATGATTTCCGAGATGTGTTCCTGTTTGACTTTCATATGATTTGCAACTCTGATTCTATACGCTTGGATATTCTGTGGCATGAGATAAAGGTATATAGATGAGGGTTTCCTTGTTTGGATTATTCCTTCGATGTATTAGTCTCATGGGACCGTAACCTAAGCGTATACAATCACCTTGCATGAAATCAGTTTTACCTTGGATTTCTGGTTTTCTGATGATTTTATTATGACCGTCCATATATGTATTTCATTTGTGTTCTAACCCTCCTGTCTTCTGAGTTTGACACTTGGGTTCCTCCTGGCTCGCCACCTGGCTTTGTATCATACTCGCCTGGGGAGTTTCACTGACTCCCCTGGATTCTCATGTCCAGGTCCTGGAGTCCGGAGCGTGTGGATTTCTCCCTGTGGCTGCTCAGAGTAGCGCAGCGGTAGCGTGGATCCCCAGCCGACCTTCAGGGCCATATCCTTCCAGGCCCCCTGCATGCCTCTCGAGTTTTCCCTTAGCAAACTCGTGAGTACTCTTTTATGCTTTTCACTTGTACATTTCCTTGTATACCTGTATGTGAGCTCCCTTTATACTGTTCATTTATGTATATTCCTTGTATTCCCGCGTTTGCGCATATCTGTGATGTTATATTATTGTAATATTCATCACCTCTGGTGATAATTCTGTAGTTGTATATTTATATGTTGGAATGTATAATGCACCACTGCTTCCGTACTCTGATTCTTGTCTGTACTGATGCTTAGCGTATATACGGGAGGGTAATTCTGACCTACGTATATATGTTGCAGTGACGTCCCCGTATCGCCGGGATCGGGGCGTTACAACGGGGGATTTGGTCTCTGTCGCCAAGTTATCCTTTCTTTTCGCTTGGAGGGATGTGTCTGGCGCACGCCTTGTCGACCTCTCAGGTCTGGATTTGTTTTCTTCTGCCCTAACTCGGGCGACAATTTCTTCAGCCTGTTCACCTTGTAGGATCAATTGTTTCCAGGTGCGGCTTTCGGCAACTCCTATTTGGGCGAGGAGCGAAGTTTGTAGATTGTGGCGGCATGTTTCCACAAGGGTGACCTGGGTCATACCGCTTGGACATCAGAGTGCTACATTCTGAAATCTTTCTACAAATAATTTGACGGACTCTCCCTTTCGCTGCTTGGTGGCCAAAAGAGTAGGCATGGTGACCTCTGAGTCGTCTTCAAAGAAGCGCGTTAGGAAGAGCTTCTCCAAATCGCCCCAATTCTTAATGGAGCCTTCTGGGAGCTTCATGAACCATTCAAAGGCAAGACCTTTTAGGGTGCTGATGAACAAACGTGCCAGGATGGCATTGTTATCTACCATATTCCCTGTTTGAGACTTAAAGTAGTAGATATGTTGGTTCGGTGACCCTTTACCATCAAATGCTTGGAGGGTCGGAGCCTTGAACTTGGGAGGGTATGGAACAAGGTCCCACTCGGTCGGATATGGCCGAACCACTCCTGCTTCTTGCAGGCCTTTCCGGTTGGTAAGGGCCTCAAGACGTTGCTCCAATGATTTATTCTTCTAGAATGAACTTTTCCCTGGTCTCGTAGTCCTTTTCTTGCGACGAGGATTTAGACGAACCAGAAGTAAGCTGCTCTTTCTCCTCTATATGTACAGAAGATGAGCTTTCTCCCTCTTTTCATTTGCCTTTAGACTTTTTAGAGGAGGCTTTGTCGGTTGACTTCCTCTTATTTTCAAGCAACTGTGCCAGTATCTGCTTGAGGGAATCGATAGATTCTTGTTGAGCACGAATCATCTCGAATTGTTCCTTCTGGACCTGGGCTTGCTGCTCCAAGCGCCTAGCTGTCTCTTCAGGAGTGCTTGTCATATATATAAAGGCCTCCTTCTCTATAGAAGAGTTTGAAGCCTGTGACTCTGCAATAGCAGAATGCGAGTCATTTACCTCAATGCCCCAGGCCAGGGCATTGTAGTTAATCGGGGGATTGCCCCAGTCTGGGTGCGAGTGTGTCGGTACACTCCTTCTGGTTCTGTGTCAGACTCATTATCGGAGCTGACCGCAGGTTGCTTTCCCCTACTCCTGCTCGTCATGTTTGCAGTGAGCTCAGGGTATTCAGCGTCAGAGAAAATCCTCCTCCTATGGGAATGATTTCTTTTAGCTGATCGGGGAATCAGAGTCAGTTGTCTAATTAGAGACTACTGGTTTGCACCTGAACTGCAACGGCACTCATAGAGCATTGTGATAAGCCGTTCGCAGCAACATGACGAAGTGATTCGATTAGCACTTCTCTTCCTTGTCAAATAATCCCTTAGATCTGTGGGAGGGAGATCGAAGAGATTAGCCTCGCAATGTTGAGGGCGGGAGGCATCCTTGCTTTGCGCGGCTGGGTCGCAAGGTTCAGAGACACGAGGCTCATGAACGCAGTTCTTGCGTCATGGCTTCAAAACGCGAGTTTGGCGTCTCTGCTGATAAGAGACGCAGCTCTCGTGTTGCTGATTATTGCGTCTGGACAGAGACGCTTGAGAAACGCAAGCTGCTGGGCCCCGTGCCTAGACCTCGTCTCATTGACAGGGTGCACGAGCTTCGCATTGGCGTTTGGGGAGTGGTGCTTCAGAAGCGCCAGCCTGGTGAGCCTCACGTTTAGGCTGCCAAACGCGAACTTCACGTGTCGGATATGGTACAGAAGAGACGCTGGTCTGAACTTCGCGTCCTATCTCTGTTGGACAATCAGTTGTTCTAACCTGTAGTTGACGCGCACGCCTTCTCTGTCGCCATTCAGCGTTCCGGTTACGTCATGGGGTTGAAGGGAACCCCCGGTGACCTGGTGCTGAGGAAGAGGATGGACTGGCTGGACATCAGAAAGGTTGACCGTGCGGGTCTCCCGAGAGACATTGACGCGAGCGTTACGCATGATGCGATTAGCCACGGCATCCTTCACAGCAGTCGCGTCTGAGAGAATCTCAGAGCGGACTTCAGGGCAAATCCCTGTAAAGACCCTGCAGTAGGCCCGGGCCTTCGGGCTCTTGGAGCCGGAAGAGAGAAACTCTTCATACTCCGCTTGGTCGAATTCCACGATGAGTGATTCGACCGTTTTCCCCATGTAGATAACGTCACCTTGCACCACCACTTGCTCGTCAGTAGAGAAAGTAGTCCCCAGCGGAGTCGCCATCTCTTGTTTGACGGGAGAAGATTCCATGTAAAATCTCCTTGAATCAGATGAAAGATTACAATGGATTTACACTCCGATTACAAGAAAGGGAAGATGTTGAGACTTGAATCTCCCCTTTGTTTAATGCTGAGTTCTTCAGGTGGCGGTGGAAAGTGAATCTTATTTTCTGTTGACCGGGTGAACATCAAGAACTCTTGGGGATCTTCTCTTTGGATGGTCGATGGAGTGACACAGCTCTGGTTGACCAGGAATCTCAAAGAGATTATAAGCGTAGATTAACTTGTACGCAGTAAGTTGTTTGAAGAGCTAGACTCTCTTTCTTTTTGGTGGAAGTCTCGGAGTTTTTATAGCTCACGAGCCAAGTTCCTGTTCAAAAAGTCTTTAATCAACCGACTGACCGACCCCTTCTCAATAGCAAGTGGGGCTATTTATAGAGGTATCAGAGGCGAATGTGCCCCCTAAAAACACTCCATAATGGGGGGTTAACTTCCTCATTATGTGGGCAGTGATTGACCCCATAACAAGGGCTGTTATAACTGAGATGCGGGTTTCGACCCTCGCGCTTTGGTGCTGCAGTGATGCTAAGACGCGGGTTTCGACCCTCGCGTCTTGGTGCTGCAGTGATGCTGAGACGCGGGTTTTGACCCTCGCGTCTTGGTGCTGCAGTGATGCTGAGACGCGGGTTTTGACCCTCGCGCCTTGGTGCTGTAGTGATGCTGAGACGCGAGGGCGCGAGTTTCGACCCTCGCGTCTTGGTGCTGCAGTGATGCAGAGACGCGAGTTTCAACCCTCGTGTCTTGGTGCTGCAGTGATGCTGAGATGCGGGTTTCGACCCTCGCGTCTTGGTGCTGCAGAGATGAGACGGGGTTTCGACCCTCGCGCCTTGGTGCTGCAGTGATGCTGAGATACGGGTTTCGACCCTCGCGTCTTGGTGCTGCAGTGATGCTGAGACTAGCCCTGCGTCTGGAGTTCGGGACTCTGCTTTTTGATGACTTGTCTTTTAGTGATTTTTAGACAGCCTACAGTGGCGCAAGGTGACGTAACCTTCATGGGAAGAACGGTCGAATCACTTGTCGTGCAGGCAAAGTATAAAGATTTTCTCTCTTCTTGCTCCAAGAGCCCTAGTGTGGCGCAGCAGTACCGCAGAATCTCTTCAGAGGTTCGTTCTCAAGTCCCTTCGGAGACCTCTTCAAAGATGGCCTGCACAAGCAACGCAATTTCTGGCCGCATCGCTTGCGTAGCATGAGCCAACGTCTCACAGGAGACCCGCAAGGCTAGTGTCACTGATGGTCAATCCGAGCACACCCTTCCTCTTCCTCAGCTCCAGGTTACCAGGGGTTCCTAACAACCCGTGAAGCGTAACCGAATGCCGAACGTCGACAAAGGCGACGTGCACGTCGACAACAGACGCAAGAAAGTGAACAACTATTTGTCAAACAAGTACAAAACGTAAGGCCCATGCCTATGTCCCTTCTTAGCTGCGTTGGACGCGCGAACTCTGTGTTTGGAGACCAAAACGCGAAGCTCAAGAAGCTTGCATTTCTGAGGCTTCGCCTCTCAATTGCCACGTTCAGTAAGGCGAGGTCCGTGTCTCTTTTCAGAGGCACGAGACCCGCGTCTCTTCGATAGAATACGGGACTCAAAGAGTTCACGTTTCCCAAAGTCGCTGGCCCAATGTGACAATCAGCAACGCGAAGTTCGCGTCTCTTCTCCGTAGAGGCACGAGACCCGCATTTTAAAGCCAAAACGCGAGAGCCGCGTCTGTTCTATAGAACGTGAGCTCCGCATCTCTAAACCCTGTGTCTCAAGTTTGAGACGCAAGGTTAGCTTTCAGAGGTCGGGAAGCCCTCAAAAACTCGAGGCTGGTCTCTTCGATCCTCCTCGGACAGATCTAAGGGATTATCTAACAAAGAAGAGGAGTGCTCATCAAATCACTCCATCGTACTACTGTGAATGGATCATCAAAGCAATACTCTCTGAATGCCACTACAACTCACATACAAGCAAGCAGTCGGCGTTCAGACAACTAACGTCAGCCTCCCGATCAGCCAAAAGGCGTCATTCTCGCACAAGGAGAACTTTCTCTAATACGGAGTATCCTGAAGTCACTATGAACATGGGGTCTAAGCACTATTCCAAGCAGAAGTAAGGGAAAACAATCGGTAGTCAGCTCTGATAAGTCTGATGCTGAACCGGAAGGAGTGTACCAGCATACTCGCACTTAAACTGGCTGGAGAAATCACCCAAATTTCTCATGGAGCCAAAATAACAATGACTACTCACGGTCAAATCATGCAAGCCATTTCGATCATTCCAATAATTCTTCCAATCATCAACCCAACTTTTTCAATTTCCACAATAATTCTCCCAACCATCCACCTAACTTTTCAAACTATCAATAAAACTTTCCTAACCAAGCTCCACAATCTTCCTTCCAGAATCCTCAACTAGAAAGGAGAATGACTGACTTTGAGAGAAACATGGAAAGATACATGAAAAATCAAGATTCTCTTATGCAAACTATACAGAGGCTAGAGGTTCAAATGAGTCAATTAGCCACTCCACAGAATGAGAGACAAAAGGGTATCTTGCCTAGTCAGCCAATAACGAATCCTAGGAATTCTCAACAAGCTCATTTGGCTGAGGATCAATCAATGAATCAATGTAATGTTGTTCATACATTGAGGTCAGAAAAGAAAACTGATAATCAAGTATCAATACCATCTAATCCCATTCAGTACAACCACAATCAAGCATCCACCTCATCTAATCCCACTCCTCCTAAATCTGACGAATCTGAAAAACATAAGTCAACCAGTCAGGTGCACCAGCCTATAGTATCATTTCCTAATAGGCTAAAAAATAACAAGCAAAATTCACACATGGATAAGATAATTAAGATATTTAATCAAGTGAAGTTAAATGTGTCACTTCTTGATGCCATCCAACAAGT
Source organism: Agave tequilana (assembly GCA_038442645.1). NCBI lineage: Eukaryota > Viridiplantae > Streptophyta > Magnoliopsida > Asparagales > Asparagaceae > Agave > Agave tequilana. The sequence goes on along the minus strand of JAVJIF010010468.1, from coordinate 104,546 downwards.
CCCATTCTATGCTAAGTTTTTTAAGGACATGTGCACTAAGAAGAGAAAGACTAATGTACCCAAGAAAGTCTTCTTAGCCATTAACATTAGTGAGCTACTGTCGGGTCCGATTCCTGTCAAGTATAAGGATCCAAGTTGTCCCACCATTGCCTGCACCATAGGACAACCCGAGATTAGTCGTGCACTCTTGATTTGGGGGCAAGTATTAACTTGCTTCCATTCTCAGTTTATCAACAACTCGGGTTGGGCGATCTTAGTCCAACTCGAGTCACTATCCAACTGGCTGACCGTTCAGTGAAAGTTCTAAAAGGGGAGATTAATGATGCCCTTATCCGGGTCGGGGAGTTTATTTATCCCATTGATTTCATAGTTCTAGAGACACAACCTGTGTCCAATCTTAGGGCTCAAACTCCTGTTATCCTAGGGCGACCATTCCTTGCTACTGCCAATGCCATCATTAATTGTAAGAATGGGTCCATGAGGTTAACCTTTGGGGACATGACGAGAGAAGTCAAAGTCTTCAACCTAGGAAACAACCCCGTGATGTTGAGGACCAACATTTGAAGTCAACCTCATTGAGAACTTAACAAGTGAACATAGGAAAGAATTGGAACTAGAAATTGAATGTGACTTCGGGTTAGAGTCTGGCGACTTTAATCTTGATCAGGTTATTGAGTCAGCTATGAATTGGGCCTCGAACCCTATTTCACCAAATATGGAGCCAACAAATTTGATTAATCCTTCCAGTGAGCCTTCCTCTACCTTAGAATTGAAAGCCTTACCTGCGCATCTCAAGTACGTCTATCTAGGCGAACAAGAGAACTTTCCTATCATCATTGCCTCCCATTTAAATAACGGGTAAGAGGAAGACCTTAAAGCTATTCTAAGAAAATATAGGGAAGCCATCAGTTGGACTATGACGATATAAAGGGATTAAGTCTAACCATCGTTCAACATCGCATTCATCTCAATGAAGATACCACACCTAAAAGAGACCCGCAACGTAGGTTAAACCCTATAATGCAAGAGGCTGTTCATGCTGAAATTGTAAAACTCTTAGATAATGGGATAATATATCCCATTTCTGATAGCCAATGGGTCAGTCCTGTCCACGCGGTTCCAAAGAAATCCGGTTTTACCGTAGTGGAAAACGAGAATAAAGAGTTGGTCCAAACTCGACTTCCCATGAAGATCCAAGTTTGCATTGACTATAGGAAACTTAATGCTGTAACTCTAAGGACCATTTTCCACTTCCCTTCATTGATCAAATGCTTGAACGTTTGGCGGGCCACGAGTACTACTGTTTCTTGGACAGTTACTTGGGGTATAATCAGATTCCTATTGCTCCTGAGGATAAAGAAAAAGACTACATTCACATGTCCACTTGGGACATTTGCTTATCGTCGAATGCCTTTCGGCTTATGCAATGCCCCAGCAACATTTCAACGTTACATGTTGTATGGTAGAACGATTCTTAGAAATCTTCATGGATGATTTCTCCATCTATGGAGATTCGTTCACTCAATGTCTCCACCATTTATAACTTGTCCTCCAACATTGTGCTGAGAAAATCTGACACTAAACTTGGAGAAATGCCACTTCATGGTGAAACATGAATTGTCTTGGGTCATGAAATCTCCAAGAAAGGAATTGAAGTGGATAGAGCTAAAATTGAGGTTAGTGCAAAGCTTCCAAATACGTGAAGGATATTAGATCCTTCTTAGGACACGCCAGTTTTTACCGAAGATTTATCAAGGATTTTAATAAGATTGCTAGGCCCTTGACTAATCTGTTAGCTAAGGACGTGTCCTTCACTTTTAATGCTGAATGTATGAATTCTTAGGAGAAGCTTAAGAGAGAGCTTACTTCTGCACCAATCATATCTGCACCGAATTGGTCTAAGCCGTTCGAAATCATGTGCGATGCTTTTGATTTTGTCATAGGCGCTGTCCTAGGACAACACATTGATAACAAGCAGCACGTGATTTACTACTCTAGTAGGACTCTCAACGATGCTCAATTGAACTACACTATGACTGAGAAGGAATTCTTGGCAGTAGTGTTTACCTTAGAGAAATTTCGTCCTTACCTACTAGGGTCCAAAACCATCATTTTCACCGATCATTCTGCGCTTAGGTACCTCATGATGAAGAAGGATGCCAAGGCCCGACTTATTCGTTGGATCCTCCATCTTCAAGAATTCGATCTCGATATTCGAGACAAGAAAGACGTAGAAAATGTCGTTGCTGACCATCTCTCATGAATCCCTAATTCTCCATGCAACGAATTACCCATAAATGAGGATTTTCCTAATGAAAATCTCTTAGCTACCTTTAAAGAACCTTGCTTTGCTGATATAGTGAATTACTTAGTCACAAACCAAACTCCATCTCATTGGTCTAAAAATGATATATTCCGGTTCTTATCCCAAGTCTGGTATTTATTTTGGGAAGAACCGTATCCTTTTAAGTACTGTTCTGACCAAATTATTAGGAGATGCATTCCCAATGAGGAGGTTAAGAGTGTTTTATCCTTTTGCCACGAACTTGCATGCGGTGGACACTTTAGTCCTCGCAAACTACTGAAAAAGTGGTACAAAGTGGGTTCTATTGGCCTACTTTGTTCAAAGATGCTTATGAATTTTGCAAGACATGCCCTAGATGCTAGATGGTAGGAAGGATCTCAAAACGAGATATGATGCCCCTCAACCCAATTTTAGAAATAGAACTCTTTGATGTTTGGGGCATCGACTTTATGGGTCCATTTCCTAATTCATTTGGAAACCAATACATATTGGTTGCTGTGGACTATGTGTCCAAGTGGGTAGAAGCTATTCCTAGTAGAACTAATGATAACAAAGTTGTCATAAAGTTTCTTAAAGAGAACATTTTCTCACGCTTTGGAACCCCTCGTGCTATCATCAGTGATAATGGCACTCACTTTTGCAATAGATCCTTTGAAACTCTTATGCAAAAGTATGTCATAACTCACAAGTTGTCCACACCTTATCATCCTCAAACCAGTGGGTAGGTTGAGATTTCCAATAGACAAGTAAAACTTATCTTGGAGAAGACTGTGAACCAAAATCGGAAAGATTGGTTCACCAAACTTGTAGATGCCCTATGGGCCTACAGGACCGCTTTCAAGATGATTCTAGGGATGTCTCCTTATAGGTTAGTCTATGGTAAAACTTGCCACCTACCCGTTGAATTAGAGCACCAGGCCCTATGGGCAATCAAGCAGTTGAATTTCGACTTGACTAAGGCCGGTGACCTTCGAAAATTACAAATTTCTGAATTAGAGGAATTAAGAAATGAGGCCTACGAAAATGCTAAGATCACTAAAGATAGAGTTAAGATTTTTCATGATAAACACATCATGAGGAAAACCTTTGTCCCTGGACAAAAAAGTCTTACTCTATAATTCTAAGCTTCATCTTTTTTCAGGAAAATTAAAATCAAGATGGACTGGGCCATTCGTTGTAAAAATCATGTTTCCACACGGTGCTGTAGAGATCAGTGACAACAAGAATAGAAATGACTTTAAGGTAAATGGTTAACGCCTTAAACCATTCTTGAAATCGGTACCGATAAATGAAACGGCTATGGGTCTTTTTGACCCAGTGTATCGGTAACTTTCCACTTTTCCATTTTATTTCATGCATTTATACATTTCTTTCATATATTGGGGACAATGCATGAGATAAGTGTGGGGGAGGGCTCTAACATGACTAATATAACTGAAAAAAAAAAAACAAAGAAATATATATATATATATATTAAAAAAACTTTTTGAAAGGTAAGAACAATATCTTGATATATCTTTTGTAAGAAATTAAGTCAATTTTAAGGAATAGAAAAATCATAACTAGGATTTCTTATACCTGGTCAAAATAAGATAACTTGTTTGATTTTCAGGGTTAGGATAAAAATTGATGAAAGTAATTTAGTCTTGATCTTTACCTTGAAGAAATATGCATACTTTATACACTTACACACTTAGGGTTCAAAGACAAAAATTCTTATGCCTTATTAAAAAAAAAAATGCAAATCTAATTATTGATTAGCCAGGCGCTTTGGCCTAAGCAAGCCTTGGTATTTATGCAGAAGATAATTAGATAAGTATGAAAAATATGTATATATATAAATCCTCTGATAAAGCTGAGTGTTTGTGCCTCATGAAATATAAGTATTCACGCCTAAAAGGGGTACATTTTATAATAAAACCTTGGTTTCGTGGCCTTGTCTGCTCGAGTGTTTAAGTCCTTAGGGGTATTTTCTCACCTGGTGTCCTAAAACTATCCGGTTTGGGTGTCACCGACTAAACGCTTGTTACTGTAAGTACGCCTAGAGGGGGGGTGAATAGTGTACGGCTAATCTAATGAACTAAATGCGGAAATTAAAAACTAAATGCAACAACACATCGTGCAACCAACGAGTGTAGCCGAATTCCCCGTGAAGGGCTCTGGACTAACTCCTCTTGATTCCTCTGAATAAGAGTTGAGGCGCTATGTAAAGCTCTCGTGGTTAAGCACAAGTGAGGCACACACAAACAATCCAAGCATATAATATATGATGAGCAATATGAATAGATGCAAGGCACAAATAAAAGAGAGAGAGAGAGAGAGAGTAAGAGTCAATGGATCAAACGCAAACAATAAGATGTGTTTCGAGGTTCGAGCACCGAGCTCTACATCCCCGCCTTCACCGAGAAGGATTTTCAATCCACTAGGAGTACCGAACTCCTCTCTCAACAAATACAACCTCCACCGAGGCAATACAAATGGTCTACCGAAGACCGGAGTACCGAACTCCACAAATACAACCTCCACCGAGGCTAACACCAATCCACCTCTACCGAAGAGGGATACAAATCCAACACCAACTCCACCTCACCAAGAGGGAGTAAACCACAACCTCAACCTCTACCAAAGATGAAGCAACCAACAACCCAAATCAACCTCTACCAAAGAGGGATATCCACAAAGAAGGGGTTTACAACTTGGTGGTTACAAAGACCACAAACTACTTCCTATTCCCACAAAACAAATGATCCTATAGAATAGGATAGAATGATATAGCTCAAGTAGAAAACAAGTGTTTGGAAATCAAAAACTCAAGGAAAACTATTAGAAAAATAACTAGGATAAGAATACAATGAAGATCAAAAACCCAATCCCAAAGCTTTTCTTTTTCTTGAATTTTCCAAACCCTTTTGAAACAAATAGAGATGAACTCTTTAAGCACCAAAAACCTTTTGAAAACTTGCTGAAATAAACACTAGAGAGTAGGAATTTTTGGCTTTAAAAATCTTAGGGAAAACCCATACAAATGGGGTATATATATCCCCAAACAAAAACTAGCCGTTAGAGCTGAAAACAGCTCTGGCTACTGGCGGTCGACCGCCCGGTCGACCGCCAACAGTCAAATTTTTGACCGTTGGAAGCCTCGGTCGACCGCACCCTGGAACAGAGAGCAGAGCTCTCTGTCGGTCGACCGACCCGGTCGACCGGGGCTTTCCAGAGAGCAGAGCTCTCTGGACGGTCGACCGGGTCGGTCGACCAGCCCTCCAGCCAAAACTGGCGTGCACATTTTTGCACGTCGGTCGATCGTCCCGGTCGACCGACTCCTAGCTCGGTCGACCGGCCGGTCGACCGGCAGAAGCCAGAACAGGGATTTTAGGATTAGAAAACTTGGTTTTTATTTACCTAAAAAATCCCATAAAAACTCTAAAAATCCACAAAAATAGTTTCTAACATTATATATGATATACAAACTTGTGTTTAAAAATTCCAACACAAATTTCAAACTTTTCGAACCATTTTTGTGTTATGGAAAAATTACCGAAAACCAAAATCCGTATTTTTCCAAACTTAGATTTTTCAAATGGAAATCCTATTTTTCCAAAACTCATTCAAATACAAAAACATGATACTTAAACACTATTAGGCATGTTGCATATGGATAGAAATCAATATACATGAAACATATACATATCATAGTTTTTGACAATAAATCCAAATATATGTTTTGTTAAAAATACCAAAACACCAAAACTCATGAATAGGCATATCAAAATAAGTTTGTCTAGGATATGAAGCATGCATGTATATAGAACATATTTAATATACATTTAAACCATATAAACTTGTTTTGATCTATCTATTCATGAAAACCAATATCGGTTAAACCAAAAATCGAAAACCGATAAACATGAAAACTAAAACAAGTGTGTGTATTGTGAACTTGAGCATATCACACTATCTAATCTTTACACATGGATCTAAACACAACTAAACTAAAGTACCGAGGTCTTCTTGACGAACTTCGTCTTCAAGTCGACTCGATCCAAACCGTGATCCACCGAGCTTGACTCCAACGAGTGCTATATATGTTCTTGATGCTCGGGCTCTCGAATCACCAAGAGAAAGGCTTCTAAACTCCTTTGTTGAAGATAATCACCAGCTAATATCTTGGTTAAAGATCTGAAACTGAACACCACAAGATTATTAGTAAACATAACTACATGAGTTAATCATCATCAAAACTAGAGTGGAAGGCCTTTGGGCCAACAATCTCCCCCTTTTGATGATGACAAAACTCATGGAGTTATATATGCATGGATTAAAGTTAAGCTTCAAAGAAGCTCCCCCTTAACTCATGCATCACAATAAAAAATAAATATGCAATGAAAGCTCATAAACATGCATGGAGATAAACATGCAAACACATCAAATTCTTTTTATTGCTATGCATGATCATAAATCCTTTTTCCAAAACATGCATAAATACTTAAATACTTCTCCCCCTTTTTGTCAATCATCAACAAAGGGTTTAAAGTAAAAATAAAACCAACAAATTCTTCTCCCCCTTTTTGTTCGAAACAAAGAATCAATAAGGGGTGACATCAAACAAATCAGTAATAAGAATATATGCGATATACATTCATGAAGAGGAAGACGCTAAGTTAACTTCCCTACATATAAGCATTACATGAAGAAGGGATGACAAGCCCTAATTCACATAACACATAATATGCAATGCATAAGAGGAGATGTGAAGCTCCCCTACACACGTGCATCGCATAAAGAAGAGTTGTCAAGCTCCTCAATATAAGATACACTCAACATGAATCTATATGTAGAAGAGATGTTAAGCTCCCCTTGCATCAAAACATTTTTAACATTACTTATTTTGAATTTTCTCAATAAACCAAATTTTGAGATATCAAATTTTAAGATATCAATAAAAATTTTCATGGATACCAATTGAAAGAAATAGATCAATAGATACCAATTGAAAGTAAACAAAATCTTGATACCAATAGTGAGTAAACAAATAAGCATCTTGATACCAATAGTAAGTATTTTTCATTTTGAACATATGATACCAAAAATTATAATAAAGTGTGGGAGTGAAATACCAAGGTAAACAAAATACCATTGAAAGATAAAATACAAATTTTCTCCCCCTTTATGAAATACCAAATAAAATGATGCATAAGCTTGTTAAAGGATACCAATTGAGAACTAATCAATTGAAACATGATAGTCATTAAAAAATAAAGCTTAGCATATTTAACATTTGTGCTCAAAAATATAGGGATATAGCAAGCACAAATAAAACATATATAGGTGTATGAAAAATGAGTACCAATCAAAATTGATGATACCAAATAAAGCATATATACACAAAGACAATATATGAGCATACAAAAATGTCAATATTGATACCATTGAAAAAGTCCAATGATACCAATTGAAACAACAATAATATCAAGTGTATATCTCATATCCTACCACCCATTTCATGCTCAAGTTTAAAATGATTTTCACTATAAAGCATACATGGCATGGTCTCCCAACCAACCGCCCTTTAAAAGGTAGGGGTTTTCAAAAATAGGTTTTGAAAATATTATATGTTTGAAAAACTCTACCAAATGAAGAATACGAACTATTTATATGAAAAATTTGTAAACTAGTACGAAATCCTTCAAGCAAGGAATAAAACAAAAATATTTTTCTTGAAACTATGTAAATCACATGATCGCTTAAAACACTCAAGATCCATAAGCTCATATCATACTCATAAAAATACAATCATGAGAAACATTTAAATGAAGTGAGTGCACAAATGTTATGTGAAACATATAATCATGAAAATAGACATTCAAGCTCAAAATTCCTCACAACATGAAATCATCAAAAACTCGATCTCTTCATGGCATATGTATGTCAAGTACAAACTAAAATATACATACATATCCAAAACATAACGAGTCTACAAATGTATATGCATGAAGGCACGTGGCTCAAAAGATGTATATGTATAATCAATAGTTTGGACAAGATGGACATATACTTGAAGTTAAACATATAAACATGAAAAACATGGATAAAATAGGAATACAAGTCAAATGCACGAATCATCAAAACTAGACTATACTAGCACATCTAATGGGTACAAATAGCGTTCAAGCACAAACATATAATGATCTATTTGTGGCCCACTATATGTACAAGTATATATATCCTAGTTTTAATGAAAACTATCATTCAAACATATATTCAAATCATGAAGCATAAAAATCAAAACAAAAACTCATATGATCATTATGACAAATGCACATGCATTAGATTCATGATATACATGATAGCTAAACTAAAGTGAGAACACAAAATATGGGTCCATATAAACATGGGTGTCTCAAATGCTATACATGCATGTCAATGGTCTAATAATCATGGCATTTAGCATACTAATCAATAAACATTAAAACATGCTATAAACAATGATATGAAAAAGCATGTAAACAATAAAGAGGAGTAAGGGATTGTTACCAAAACCTAGAAGGCAACTCTCCATATCTCCAAAATAAGGTGTCCTCCCACTGAACTCCCCTTGAAAGTGATGCATCCAAAATGTTCTCTTTAAGCTCGGAACGCATCCACCTCAAGGCACCATCACTCTCACGTCATGCGAGAGCCCACACCTACATCAAATACAATAGGGGTGGTCTTTGGTACCCATATTCTTTTGGGTCCATGGGGGTTAGTACCTTTTCTAACCCAAACAAATTTATTTGCTAAATTTACATCAAGAACTCTATCATAGCAAAATCTAGCAAGGTGGCACTTACGTCCACAATGTGTACAAGTGTACACATGAGCATACATTGTGTTGTGTACATGAACGTGCGGAGCATGTGTATGCCGTGGTTTATGTGCATGCATAGATGGAATTTGTTTCTTTCGAAACATGGATTCCAAACGTGTAGGGTTCTTGGCACATTGGCTCAAAGTGGAGCCCAAACAATCAATATTCTTCTTTAGCATAGATATATCATTTTTAATTAAAGAAGAAGTGTGGCATGCTATAGATGAACTAGGTGAAGCTATCCTAGCATGGCAAACATGTGTAACTATATCATTTTTCAAAACAATATTTTTCTTAGAAACCAAATCTAATTCTTTTGAAATAGAAATTATTTTGTTTTTCAAAGAATCATTTTCTTTTAAAACAAAGTCAACTTTTGAAGACAATTTTTCATTTTTCTTCAAGATATCATTACAATCATTTTTAGATTTAAAAAATTCATTTTCCTTTAGGGCAAGGTCTAGTTGAGATTTAAGTGAGTCACGTTCACTAGAAATCTCTTCCTTCTCTTGCAAAACCAAATCAAGTTTAGAAGACAAATTTTCATTTTCTTTATTTAATGCAAAAGTCTTCTTTTTCAAAAGATTATACTTTTCTATCAATTTTTCACAAACTATAGAAAGTTCTTCATTTAAAGTATTAGGATCAACATTTTCAATACTAGAAGAACTAGTATCATCACAATCTAATTGAGTTTTCGAGTATACCTCAAGGGAGTCATTCCCTTGGACCATGAAGCATTGTGACTCGGATTCTCCACTAGATTCATCCTCCGGTTGGATTGAAAATTGAAACTTAGAGGTGGTCAACGTGTTCCACACTGCAAAGGCGGAAACATAGTTAGAAACAAGCATAAGATAATCTTTAGAAAGCGTGCTTCTAATAGCCTCAAGGGCAAGTGCATTGGCCCCTATATGATTGCGGTTACCAAGATAGCATTTCTTGGTAGCGGCAAGGAAAACATGCAAGCCGAGGGTTTTCAAATACATGGACATCCTAAATTTTCATATGTCAATGTTGGTAACATCGAACATGGGAGGTGACAAGCAATCCATGAGTGTGTGTAAACAAATAATGTGCAAATGCAAATGATAGATTAGCTAACCAAGATCACACTCCTAGGTGGTTAAACCAAATATCAGGAGCGTAGGCTCTGATACCAATTGTAAGTATGCCTAGAGGGGGGGTGAATAGGTGTACGACTAATCTAATGAACTAAATGCGAAAATTAAAAACTAAATGCAACAACACTTCGTGCAACCAACGAGTGTAGCCGAATTCCCCGTGAAGGGCTCTGGACTAACTCCACTTGATTCCTCTGAATAAGAGTTGAGGCGCTATGTAAAGCTCTCGTGGTTAAGCACAAGTGAGGCACACACAAACAATCCAAGCATATAATATATGATGAGCAATATGAATAGATACAAGGCACAAATAAAAGAAAGAGAGAGAGAGAGAGTAAGAGTCAATGGATCAAACGCAAACAATAAGATGTGTTTCGAGGTTCGAGCACCGAGCTCTATATCCTCGCCTTCACCGAGAAGGATTTCCAATCCACTAGGAGTACCGAACTCCTCTCTCAACCAATACAACCTCCACCGAGGCAATACAAATGGTCTACCGAAGACCGGAGTACCAAACTCCACAAATACAACCTCCACCGAGGCTAACACCAATCCACCTCTACCGAAGAGGGATACAAATCCAACACCAACTCCACCTCACCAAGAGGGAGTAAACCACAACCTCAACCTCTACCAAAGAGGGAGCAACCAACAACCCAAATCAACCTCTACCAAAGAGGGATATCCACAAAGAAGGGGTTTACAACTTGGTGGTTACAATGACCACAAACTACTTCCTTTTCCCACAAAACAAATGATCCTATAGAATAGGATAGATTGATATAGCTCAAGTGGAAAACAAGTGTTTGGAAATCAAAAACTCAAGGAAAACTATTGGGAAAATAACTAGGATAAGAATACAATGAAGATCAAAAACCCAATCCCGAAGCTTTTCTTTTTCTTGAATTTTCCAAACCCTTTTGAAACAAATAGAGATGAACTCTTTAAGTACCAAAAACCTTTTGAAAACTTGCTGAAATAAACAATAGAGAGTAGGAATTTTTGGCTCTAAAAATCTTAGGGAAAAGCCCATACAAATGGGGTATATATATCCCCAAACAAAAACTAGCCGTTAGAGCTGAAAAACAGCTCTGGCGGCTGGCGGTCGACCGCCCGGTCGACCGCCAACGGTCAAATTTTTGACCGTTGGAAGCCTCGGTCGACCGGCCGGTCGACCGCACCCTGGAACAGAGAGCAGAGCTCTCTGCCGGTCGACCGGGGCTTTCCAGAGAGCAGAGCTCTCTGGACGGTCGATCGAGTCGGTCGACCGGCCCTCCAGCCAAAACTGGCGTGCACGTTTGTGCACGTCGGTCGACCGTCCCGGTCGACCGACTCCTAGCTTGGTCGACCGGCCGGTCGACCGGCAGAAGCCAGAACAGGGATTTTAGGATTAGAAAACTTGGTTTTTATTTACCTAAAAAATCTCATAAAAACTCTAAAAATCCACAAAAATAGTTTCTAACATTATATATGATATACAAACTTGTGTTTAAAAATTCCAACACAAATTTCAAACTTTTCGAACCATTTTTGTGTTATGGAAAAATTACCGAAAACCAAAATCCGTATTTTTCCAAACTTAGATTTTTCAAATGGAAATCCTATTTTTTCAAAACTCATTCATATACAAAAACATGATACTTAAACACTATTAGGCATGTTGCATATGTATAGAAATCTAATATACATGAAACATATACATATCATAGTTTTTGACAATAAATCCAAATATATGTTTTGTTAAAAATACCAAAACACCAAAACTCATGAATAGGCATATCAAAATAAGTTTATCTAGGATATGAAGCATGTATGTATATAGAACATATCTAATATACATTTAAATCATATAAACTTGTTTTGATCTATCTATTCATGAAAACCAATATCGGTTAAACCAAAAACCGAAAACCGATAAACATGAAAACTAAAATAAGTGTGTGTATTGTGAACTTGAGCATATCACACTATCTAATCTTTACACATGGATCTAAACACAACTAAACTAAAGTACCGAGGTCTTCTTGACGAACTTCGTCTTCAAGTCCACTCGATCCAAACCGTGATCCACCGAGCTTGACTCCAACGAGTGCTATATATGTTCTTGATGCTCGGGCTCTTGAATCACCAAGAGAAAGGCTTCTAAACTCCTTTGTTGAAGCTAATCACCAACTAATATCATGGTTAAAGATCTAAAACTGAACACCACAAGATTATTAGTAAACATAACTACATGAGTTAATCATCATCAAAACTAGAGTGGAAGACCTCTGGGCCAACAGTTACATGGGCAGATTAGAAAGTCTAATAGAATTGAGGAATAAATACCACCAAAAATAAATATAAACAAGGCATAGGAGTTAATGTTAAAGAACTCTTAGTTAAACTTTACAGTCACGATGGTGCATATGACTCTGGGTAAAGTAATAGACTAAATGAGAAATACAATTTGACTTCTTACTTTGACTGATGACATGTTTTTTAGAGACTATGTTTAGGAATGAAAAGTTTGATAATCCTATAACTTTAGATTACTTGAACTCTTACAAATATACTTCAAATATTTTCTATTTTCAAAATGCTTTTCTAAAATACTAACATTTTTTCTCTTTCTTTATGGATTTTGTGGGTGCAATCCACTGAAAACCCTCACGAGACAAAATTTGTCCTCTAGGGGTAACCTAGAGGTTTAACGGCTTGTTGCACATGCTCAGTGCAATCGAGTGACCTACGAAAGTGGTCTAATAATTGATTAGGATTAGTTTGATGTTTTGCTCGAGGGCGAGCAAAAGATAAGTGTGGGGGTGTGATCGGTCACATATATTGCATACATATTGTCACATTACCATGCTTATTATCTAAATAAATCATATTAATAAGTCTTATTTTTCTTTATAACATGCAGGCCGATTGCTAAAGGATAGGAAAGAGAAACGAGCCAAAAAGCCCATCAAATTCTGATTTAATTCGAATAAATTTGAAATCAGGAAATCAGGACAGATCTTGGCAAATCAGAGAGGTTGAAAACCGATTGAAATGAATCTTCCCAGATCAAGTGATTAAAGCCAACAATCAAAGGTCGTTTCGTCAAATCCAGGAGCTAAAACAAAGAATCCAGCAAGACAAAAGGGAGCCAAAGTCTACTCCAGTCAATTCTCCACCAGGATGTGGCAACTTGGCCACATCCTGGATCCGCGGCCCAAGCCACAGATTCGCGGCTTGTTGGTGGAGATAAGGGGAGCGTTTGCTCCACTTATCTCCGTACTCCTTTCCCTCTGGGGTTTTGCCTATAAAAAGCAGAGTTTTGTATGGAAAAAAGGACCGGAACTTAGATTTAGTTTTTCTCTTTGTTTTTAAGGTTTTAGGCTCTTTGTTAGATAGTATATAAGTTGTAACTCTGTTTTGTAATTTGTAGTTCAGTTCAAATACCAGTGAGAGAGAGGAATTGAGTGAATGTATTCTAAAGATTGAAGTGACAGCAATAAAAGGATCAAGCTTTCTCTTCTTCCACTCTATTTCACGGTATGTCCTGCTTTATCAAACTATCTTATGTGCTTTGCTTAAAATTTTCTAAACTCAATCTTATGTTTTTTTACCTATGATCAAGTTGAGGCACTAAGGATTTCAAGAGAAGAACACATCATTGAGTAGTGAGAGAGTGAGCCCAGATCTTCTTCGTATATTAAAAAACAACAAATCACTCTTCAAGCTTTATAAAAAATCACCTTTTCCAAAGCCTTCTCTAAATTTGTAATTTTTCTTTTATTCATCTCCCTTCTCTCCATTCTCTTTTTCAACTTAAAAGAAAGACACCAACTTCATTCTTTGTTACTTAACAAAAACACCAAAAAGCTTCTATTGCATTCCTCCTCGTGGACACGACCCTTTAGCCTAAAGCTACACGGTAATCCTTTCACTTTCATTTTACAATTAGACATCATGCAGGCACATCAAATGAAAATGAATCCCACTAAATCCTTCTTGGGAGTTGCCAGTGGTAAATTCCTAGGGTTGTTGTTACATCCAAAGGAATCTATCTAGACCCAGAGAAAGTCTGCGCTGTCCAGGAGATGCAACCTTCAAAAAGTCTTAGAGAGCTTAGAGGATTGCAAGGGTGATTAGTATATATCCGGAGGTTTATCTCAAATCTCTCAAGACGATGCCAACCCTGTTGGCCCAAAGGCCATTATCCCGGTTATTTTGATGATAGCAAAACATATTTAGTTATGTGTTTAATAATCATGATTTTAAAGTATTTCAGGTTCAAGAAACAGATTTTGACGACTCCGCTAAAAGACTCACATATTTGGAGCTCGCCCAAGATTTGCACTCCCAAGCTAAAGCACATAGGAAGCTTCGGGAATTTGCGTTGAATAGATCAAGAAAAAGATCAAGAATCCAAGATTTGTATTTTGTCTATTTTTGTTTTAGATATTTTGTCAAAACTAAATAGTAGAAGTAGAGATATGGGATATCACACACACACATTTTCTAGAGTGTTTTATGGCTTCAAAAAGACTTTCTATTTCCATTTCCAAACTTAGTTTTTAAATGAACATATTTATTTTGGAAATACGATTTTAGAAAGACTAGTTTTTGGAAAAACATTTTATGGAAAATCAAGTTTTATCAAAAGATTTTTTATCAAAGTATTTTACCTTGATAGTAGTATGACACATGCTCATACTCTATGATTTTTCAAGACCAAAGTATTTAACCCAAGACCCAAAAACCAAAATCCAAAATTTTCCAGGTCTGTAAATTCTGTTTTTACAGAACTTACAGTGCCCGGTCGACCGGCAGTCGACCGGCACTCGACCGACATGCACAACTGTGCATGTGCGTATCAGTCGACCGGCAGTCGACCGATACTCGACCGGCCCAAACCCTTTGTTCTCTGGAAATTGCCAGTCGACCGACCCGGTCGACCGGTGAGCCCCAACGGTCGGATTTTTGACCGTTGGCGGTCGACCGACCCGGTCGACCGGGACTCTGTCAAAAATTCTGACAGACTCAACAGCTATATTTTCTGACTCTTTGACTTTAGGGATTTGTCTCCAACGAATCTCTTGAGCAGTTTTTGACCCCTATAAATAGGTAGTCACTTCAAGTGACATAACTAACAATTTTAAAAAGAATATCAAGAGTTTTTACAAGAGTTTTCAAGATTTCCAAAGTTTAAGTTTAGAAAAGATTTTTCTCTCCAAAGCCAAAATTCCATACACCTTACTTGGAGCCTATTCCTCTACTTCTCTCTTGTTTTGCACTACACAATCCCATACTCTAAGTCTCCTATTTGGTTCTAGGATTGTGCTTAGTGAGCTCTTTTGTAAAGTGATCAAGTGTGATCACTTCCATTGTAATTGAGTGAAGTTGTAGAGGCATCGGCCTCAAGGCGAGCTAGTGTGCTCAAGGTGGTGAAGTGTCATCACGAGAGACGGACAAGTGTTGTCCTTGTATTGTTGATCCGGTGGGATCCTCAATAGTGGAAATCCTTCAAGTGTGAAGGCGGGGACGTAGAGCGTGGCTCGAACCTCGGAAACATATCGGCGTGTTTGCGTTTGCTCAAATTCTTCTAACTCTATCTCTTTTATTACTTGCAATTTTACATTGTCTTTTAATTGCAAGAAATATTGTATTGTGCTAATTGTTTAGAGTTAAATTTTTTTTCCGCATTATTGCCATTATCATATAGCCATCACCTATTCACCCCCCCTCTAGGTGATTTCAATTGGTATCAGAGCCTAACCCTAGATTCGGTTTAACCACCTTAGGGAGATCCTTCATTTGGCTATATATTTGCTTGTTGTTGTTTGTTGCATTTTACTTGCTTGTGCATTCATGGCATCCATGGACTTTTCTAGCATTAAATCCCCTCCCAAATTTGATGGCTTGAACTTTCCTATTTGGAAAGTCAAGATGAACTTGTTTTTGAAATCCTTAGGTGTTAGGGTAGCTAGGGCCATTACCAAAGACTTCATTGAACCAACTAGTGATGAGAGCACATAGTCCGAGGATACTTCCAAAGACTATGAAGCAAATGCTAGGGCACAATATGCATTAACACAAGCACTTAATGAAGATGACCTTGCACGCATCATAAATTGCAAATCCGCATATGAAGTGTGGAACATTTTGCTTGTGACTCATGAGGGAACGTCACAAGTCAAGAGAGCCAAAGTTGACTTGCTACGTTCTCAATATGAGAATTTTTACATGTTTGATAATGAGAGCATTGATGACATGCTCACCCGTTTTACAAAAATAACTAATGCTCTTTCTTCCTTAGGTGACAAGATTGATAATGATCAAAAGATAAGGAAAGTGATTAGAGCTCTTCCCAAAGCGTGGGAAGTCAAGGCGACGACACTCAAGGAGCTCAACGACAAAGAGGAGATGGACTTCTCCGGCTTCATCGGAAATCTCAAGACACATGAGATGGAGATGAAGGTTCGAGAAGAAAGGGAGGCACCCAAGAAGAAGACCATTGCCTTCAAAGCCACTCCTACCATTGAGGAGGACGACTCATCGGATGATTGCGATGAGGACTTCGCCATGCTCATCCGGAAGGTGGGCAAGATGTTCTACAAGAAGGGACGGCAAAGCAACTTCCGAAGAGGGAGACCTCAAGGAAGGTATGAGAAGAAAAGAGAAGAACCCGGTCCTTGCTTCCATTGCAAGAAGATCGGTCATCTAATTGCCGAGTGTCCCGCTCTTCAAGCAACCACCTCCAAGCACGGGAAGAAGAAGAAAGCGTTGGCCGCTACATGGGATGATACGGATTCCGAATCCGAAGAGGAGCACGACGCCGCCAACATGTGCTTCATGGCACAAGGAGAGGACACTTCTAAGGTAACCCTTGAAACTACTTTAGAAGATGATGATTTAACAATGGATGAACTTGCACATGTCTTTGAAGAATTGCAACATAGGTATGAGATTTCACAATCTCATAATAAGAAATTAAAAAGGGAAAATGAGTTTTTGAAAAATAAATTTGAAATAGTTGTAAATGAGAAAAATACTTTGTCTAGTTCATTTGAAAAATTGAAAATTGATTTTGATAAGTATAAACTTGCAAATAAGGGTAAAACCCCCATGGTTTCTATTGACAAAAATGATTTTGTTGAGATCCAAAAACGTGTTGAAGTTTTGGACTCAAATTTAAAAAGTTATGCATTTGACTTGAAAAAGATAGCTTCTAAATTTCCTAAGGGAGTACCCCAAGGGAAACATGCACCTCATACACATACACATGCACGAAAACATGCACACACTCATAAGCATGCATTTATGTATGGTAGTGGTAGAATTTATGTTTGCACGCATTGTGGCCGCAAAGGCCATTTAGAAAAGTTTTGTTATGCTAAAAATAATGTTAATAATAAATATGTTTGGGTTCGCCCCGGTACTAACCCCAAAGGACCCTCAAAGATTTGGGTACCAAAAGATCCTCCAAATGTAGGTGATACAGGTGGATCTACTTCCTCCAAGACTTAGGAGGAGACGTTGCCCGGGTGGTAGATGCAACTAAGCTCAACGTTCAAATCTAGCTTGCATCGCTATCGTGGAGGCACCTATTTTTGGAGATTGCCCTTAAATTGGTAACATCTCCATTTTAAAATAGTTGTTGATTTTGGTAATGTATACATGTGTATAGAATTGATAGTTTGCTTTTGTATTCCATTGATACATGCTTATATAGAACTACTTTTCTATCATGTTGTGTACATACCTTGTGTTAATTTCCATATCTTGTATTTTTATGCCTCATGTCATATTTGTCCACATGTCCATGTTGTTTGAGAATGTATCTATATGTATATACTATTTTTCAAAAGTATAAATTAATAATCAAAATTTCTTGTTTAAACAAATACCTTAAAGATGGCAATTGCGCGCCTCAACTCATTCAAGAGGAATCAAGAGGATGAAGTTCAGAACCCGTCACTGGGTATTCGGCTTCAACATCTTTATATCTTTGTTTAAATATATAAAACAAAATTAAAACATTTTGTGTGAAGTTGATGTAAATGAAGATTTAAAACTGGTTGTTGTATCCCTGTATGTTATAATATATCATATTTATTTGTTATAATTTTTTTAATTTTCTTTTTTTCTGGGTCAGAATCTGGTAGCAGATTTTCAGACAGCACCAGTCGACCGGACCCTAACCCCAGTCGACCGGCGCTGCCTGAGAGAAAATTTTGGATATTTATTTCTGCTACCGGTCGACTGTTTTATAGGACCAGTCGACCGATCCGAGTGCGTGACTCTCTGTATCTTTTCGGTCGACCGGCCCTTAACCCCAGTCGACCGATCGTCGAATTATGGCTTATATTTGTGATTTTTCTTCACTGTTTCTCTCTCACTCTCACTTTTCCTCTCAGCGAACCGCAGGAGCCCCTCTTCTCAAAAATTTCCAACTTTCAATCCGCTCATCTGATCTTCAATTCTTTTAAAACCCACTTCATATTTCCCCTTACTAATCCAGATCTACAATTTCAAAGAGATCCATCCATCAGATCTTCAGGATTTTGGGATTTTCAGCTAGGGTTTCAAAAATTTTCAACAAGGTAAAAATCGGTTTTTTACTTCAGTTTTCCACTTCTAGCTTAGATATAATTGTTCCATTGTCTCTACTTTAGGTTACTTATCATCTAGATCGTGCCAAAACCTTAAAAAATTTCATTTTTATCATGCCCCCTAAAAGATCTCGAACCGAGAAAGGAAAGGGTATTGCCCAATCCTCTTCTCAAGCTCCTAGAACTGATCCTTTGTTGCGTAACGATCTAGCCTCTGACCGTTACACTCATCTAGCCCCTAGGAACACAATTTCGGGTAGGTATGTGGCTATCCATGACTTTGAACACCTTGATATACCCCACATTCTCCGTACCAACAACCTTGTGGATTTCCTTTCCATCAGGGAGAAGGTCTACACATCCTTGGTTCCATACTTCTATGCTAACTTCGAATTTAGTGGGAACCGGATCACCTCTCGTGTGATGGGTAGGGATATAAATATTTCCCTAGGTCAGTTTGCTAGGATTCTTCATCTTTCCACTGATGGAATAGATGTCTACTCTCATGACCTTTATGACTTTGCAGAATATCCGGAGGGTGAGTCTTCGCTCACCGCATCCACTCTCATTCACCAGGATGACAATCCCGACTTGGTGAGGAATGAGATTGTGAGTCAGTATTCCCTCCAATCTCAAGTTCTTGCTAAGATTATTTTCCACAACATCGTGCCTAAATCTGGTGAATTCAGTCATGCTCGAGGACCTGTTCCTTTGATTATCTACTGCCTCCTTAAAGGCATTAAGATAAATTTCCCTCGAGTTATCGCCTCTCACATGAGTTGTGATCAGATCCGCACTGCTGGTAGGAGTCTGCCTTACGGCATGCTCATTACCCATCTGCTTAAGGCTTTAGATTTTGATCTTTCTGGTCAAGCCCCTTCTAAACCCTCATCTGATATCAATGCTGCTGCTTTGAAGATGATGGAAGCTCAGTTGCGTAGACACGCACCTGTGCAACCACCACATATTCCTCCTGTTGCTCCTGATCCAGCTCCAGGCCCTGCTTTTCCTGCTCCTGAGTTTCAGGGTATTTCTTCTTCTGAGCTCCGCTCGCAGATCGAGGCACATCAAGCCTGGGTCGGTGAGCAAGTCTCTGCACTTCGTGCAGATATGGAGTCTCGTGTTGCTATGGATGCTGCTTTTCGGGCGGAGGTCCGAAACGACTTGTCTTATATGGCTGAATCCATGAGATTTGTGGATGTTCAGTTTCAGTCTCTGTTCACAAAATTTGACATAGTCGTTCCTGATGGGACTCCGGGTGCTCGTCGACTCCCTGCCACTGGTCCTCCTTTCCCTCCCAGAGCTCGCGTCTCTATTCCACTACCGCGCCCCAAAGTTGATGCCTTGGATACAGAGGAGGTAGATTCCTCTTCTTCCTCAGATGATGGTGATGATCAGACGATGGCTGAGGCCTCTGGTGATGACGAGGAGGAGGATGACGAGGCCACTGAGTGATGCTGCTGATGAGTGACCTCCCCTTTATTGATGATGTCAAAAAGGGGGAGAGATATTTGGAGAGAGAGAGATATTTTGCTGTGACTTTGTTACTTTGTTATTTTGTTATGTTGTGTTGGACACCTTTGTTATGTACTTGCTTACTTTGTTTATGTTGGACATCTTTTTATTTTTGTGTTGTGGACATGTATCTTTTGTGTTATGTATTCATGTCATGTATGACTTATTTCCTTATCTACAATATGTCATGAGTAGTTGATATGTTATTTTTTGGCATGAATGTGTGATGTTTATGATTTACATGCCTGAGTATGATTTTATATATATATATATGCTTGTGTTGAGGGGGAGCTTCATTTGAAGACTCTACCCAAAATATCTTGTGATAACTACATATGTTTTGCCATCGTCAAAAAGGGGGAGATTGTTGGCCCAAAGGCCATTATCCCGGTTATTTTGATGATAGCAAAACATATTTAGTTATGTGTTTAATAATCATGATTTTAAAGTATTTCAGGTTCAAGAAACAGATTTTGACGACTCCGCTAAAAGACTCACATATTTGGAGCTCGCCCAAGATTTGCACTCCCAAGCTAAAGCACATAGGAAGCTTCGGGAATTTACGTTGAATAGATCAAGAAAAAGATCAAGAATCCAAGATTTGTATTTGTCTATTTTTGTTTTAGATATTTTGTCAAAACTAAATAGTAGAAGTAGAGATATGGGATATCACACACACACATTTTCTAGAGTGTTTTATGGCTTCAAAAAGACTTTCTATTTCCATTTCCAAACTTAGTTTTTAAATGAACATATTTATTTTGGAAATACGATTTTAGAAAGACTAGTTTTTGGAAAAACATTTTATGGAAAATCAAGTTTTATCAAAAGATTTTTTATCAAAGTATTTTACCTTGATAGTAGTATGACACATGCTCATACTCTATGATTTTTCAAGACCAAAGTATTTAACCCAAGACCCAAAAACCAAAATCCAAAATTTTCCAGGTCTGTAAATTCTGTTTTTACAGAACTCACAGTGCCCGGTCGACCGGCAGTCGACCGGCACTCGACCGACATGCACAACTGTGCATGTGCGTATCAGTCGACCGGCAGTCGACCGATACTCGACCGGCCCAAACCCTTTGTTCTCTGGAAATTGCCAGTCGACCGACCCGGTCGACCGGTGAGCCCCAACGGTCGGATTTTTGACCGTTGGCGGTCGACCGACCCGGTCGACCGGGACTCTGTCAAAAATTCTGACAGACTCAACAGCTATATTTTCTGACTCTTTGACTTTAGGGATTTGTCTCCAACGAATCTCTTGAGCAGTTTTTGACCCCTATAAATAGGTAGTCACTTCAAGTGACATAACTAACAATTTTAAAAAGAATATCAAGAGTTTTTACAAGAGTTTTCAAGATTTCCAAAGTTTAAGTTTAGAAAAGATTTTTCTCTCCAAAGCCAAAATTCTATACACCTTACTTGGAGCCTATTCCTCTACTTCTCTCTTGTTTTGCACTACACAATCCCATACTCTAAGTCTCCTATTTGGTTCTAGGATTGTGCTTAGTGAGCTCTTTTGTAAAGTGATCAAGTGTGATCACTTCCATTGTAATTGAGTGAAGTTGTAGAGGCATCGGCCTCAAGGCGAGCTAGTGTGCTCAAGGTGGTGAAGTGTCATCACGAGAGACGGACAAGTGTTGTCCTTGTATTGTTGATCCGGTGGGATCCTCAATAGTGAAAATCCTTCAAGTGTGAAGGCGGGGACGTAGAGCGTGGCTCGAACCTCGGAAACATATCGGCGTGTTTGCGTTTGCTCAAATTCTTCTAACTCTATCTCTTTTATTACTTGCAATTTTACATTGTCTTTTAATTGCAAGAAATATTGTATTGTGCTAATTGTTTAGAGTTAAATTTTTTTTCCGCATTATTGCCATTATCATATAGCCATCACCTATTCACCCCCCTCTAGGTGATTTCAAACCCTTCACCAAATTGATGAAGAAGGGTGTTTCATTTATTTGGGATGATGCTTGCCAACGAGCGTTCGAGGAAATCAAGCGGTACCTCACGCACCCACCTGTCCTTACAGCTCTTGTGTTAGGAAAATCTTTCCTGATATACGTACGAGTGATGGATCATTCTCTAGGAGCTTTACTAGCCCAAAATAATGATCAAGGACATGAGCCGGCAATCTACTATATGAGTAAACTATGATCAGAGTCGAACATTAGTACAACCCGATCGAAAAAGAATGCCTAGCGTTGGTATTCGCCGTCCAGAAGATGTGACACTACTTGGTGGGCCAAATCATACACGTCATATAAAAAGTCAATCCTTTAAGATTGCTTATGACAAAGACATCATCACTAAATGGTCGATAGGCAAAATGGGCCATGTTGCTCTCCCAATATGAGATACAATTCCTGCCACAAAAAGCTGTGAAAGGACAGGCGGTGATAGATTTTCTGGCTGAGTATCTAGACCCAAGGACAACTAAACTTTATGAACATTTTTCAGATGAGGTCACTGAAGTTTGCTTGACCCAGACATCTTTCGAAGGACAGGTGTGGCAACTCTTCTTCGACGGCGCATCGAGAACGGGCCCGCGAGGAAATATCGAAGCAGGAGTGGAAGTAGTGCTTGTCTCCCCACAGAACTACGTAAGCCTCGTGCATTCTCATTAACTGAGCCATGTTCCAACAATGTAGCGGAATTCAATGCTCTCTTGATCGGGATGCGTATCGCCGATGAGATTGGCGTTAAAATCTTGAAGCATACGGTGACTCAAAGCTCATCATTAACTAGGTTCGCGGGGAGTACGAGGTCAGACATGAAGACTTGGTACCTTATCATAACGCAACTATCCACATGGCGGAGAGGTTCAAAAACTTCTACATCGACAATGTACCTCGCCAGCAAAATGCTCATGTAGACACACTGGCATCTCTCGCGCCTCCTTGGCTCTTCCAGCTGGAACGACAGAGAAAGTACTCGTCTACAGCCATGACTTATATTGTCCAAGATTTGCCCTTGAAGATAACCAAAAGCCAACAAGAGATCTTCAAGTCAAAGAAGTTTTAGAAACTTCAACAGGTCTAGAGCTCAAGGATTGGCACTTCCCGTGCATCGACTATGCATTGTATAGCATCCTGCCTGATGGCCCTAAAGAGGAGGTTGCCATTAGAAGAAAAGCCTCAAAATTCTGCTACAATGCTATTATCGTCGATCACATGATGGAATCCTCCTCCTCTGCCTATCAAATAAAGAGGCATAGGAAATACTCAAAGAGGCTCATAACGGCATGTGTGGAGCTTACCAATCTGGTCTAAAACTTGGAGATCGACTCCGAAGACTCGGATATTATTGGCCAAAGATGATCTTTGACGCTATCGCTTATGCCAGGCGATGCCACGCTTGTCAGATCCATGGTGACTGTTGGCCCAAAGGCCTTCCACCCTAGTTTTGATGATGATTAACTCATGTAGTTATGTTTACTAATAATCTTATGATTTTAAGTTTCAGATCATTAAGCAAGATATTAGTTGGTGATTAGTTTCAACAAAGGAGTTTGGAAGCTTTTCATGGTGAATCCAGGGCCAAAACATCAAGATTATACCTTGCCTAGCTCATGGATCACGGTGTTTGTGGATCGAGTCGCCTTGAAGATGAAGATCGTCAAGAAGACTTAGGTATCCATAGTTTAGTGTGTTTTAAATCCATTTGTAAAGATAAGAATAGTTGATATGCTCAAGTGCACATACACACACGTTTTATGTTTTGGATTTGGTTTTCATGAATAGTAGATCAAAACAAGTTTAAATAGTTCTTATGTATATTAGATATGTTTTAGATATACATACATGCTTAACTTCTTATACAAACTTATTTTGACTATCCTATTCAAGTGTTGGAAAATCCAAGTTTGATAAAAATATAAGTTTTGATTTTTGGTAAAAATGATAAGACACAAAAATAGTTCACATTGATTGACATTTGAGCTAAACTTTTATCACATGTTTATATATCAATGCAAAATGATAAAACTATTTTTGGTGATTTTTAGAAAAGATAAAAGGATTTTTAGAATATTTTTTAACAGTGTTTTCTGACCCAGGTTTGTGCTGACAGGCCAGGTCGGTCGACCCAGACGGCCGACCGCACCAAGGGCCGGTTGACCCATGAGGTCGACCGACGTGCATAGACTTGTGCACGTCTGGCAGACACAAACTCGGTCGACCGTACGGGTCGACCGGGTCTGAGAGTAGAGCTCTTGTTTGTTTGGGTCGACCGGGCGGTCGACCGGGTTGGCCCAACAGTCACATTTCTGACCGTTGGCGGTCGGCCGGACCGGCCGACCGGTAGCCTGTCAGGCTGCCACATCAGCCTAACGGCTAGTTTTCTGATGGGCCTATAAAAACCCCAATTCTTTGGGATTTTGGCCAAGGTTTTAACAAGAGAAAAATTACAGTTTCCCCAGAGTTTAAAATAAGTTTTCAAAAGTGTTTTTGGGCTTTAAACTTCCAATCTTATTTATTTTAGGTTTTTGGAAAAATCAAAGAAAAGAGAATTTTGGGAGATTTGTCTTGGCTTTCATTTTCTATCTTTTGCAAGAGTTTTCCCAAGTATTTTCTTTGAGTTTTTGTTTTCCAAACACCTAGTTTTCCACACTTGAGCTATCACCTATACTATTCTATTAGGATCATTTGTTTTTGTGGAAAGAGAGTTTGTGGTTGAAAAAAATCACTTGTTGTAAAACCCTTGCTTTGATTGGGTTGCTCCCTCTTCGGTAGAGGTTGAGGATTGTGGTTTGCTCCCTCTAGTGAGAGGTGGAGTTGGTTGTTGTTTGCTCCCTCTTGTGAGAGGTGGAGTTTGGTTTGTAACCCTCTTGGGTAGAGGTGTTGGTTGTTGTTTGGCTACGGGCCTACCCCTCGGTTGTGAGGCGGTGTTTGAGAGAGGAGTTTGGTACTCCTAGTGTTGTAACAAATCCTCTTCGGTAGAGGTTCCCTCGGTGGGAGATAGTGGATTGGAAATCCTACACGGTGGTGTAGGCGGGGATGTAGAGCTAGGGGCTCGAACCTCGTAACATATCCTTGTGTTTGCGTTTGATCCAATATCTCTCAACTCTCTCTCTTTATTTTGTGCATAGCATCATTCTTATTGCCATATCATTCATATCATATTGCTTGTGTTGCCTTGCATCTTTCATATTGTTGTATATCCATTATATGCTTGGCTTGCTTGTGTGTGTGCCTCACTTGTACTTAATCAACAAGAGCTTCACATAGCACCTCAACCCATATCTAGGGGAATCAAGAGGAGTTAGTCCAGAGCCCTTCACGGGGAATTCGGCTACACTTGTTGATTGTACTAAGTGTGATTGCAAAATTTGCATTTGCTTCCGCATTTAGCGCATTTAGTTCACTAGATTAGCACTTATACCTATTCACCCCCCCTCTAGGTATTTTTCAATTGGTATCAGAGCTAGTGCTCCTGATACTTAGGCTTAACATCCTAGGAGTGAGATCCATTTTCTTGCTAATCTATTGTTTGTATTTGCTTGTTTTCACACTCATATAGTTTACCATGAACTTCATGACCCCACCTATCTTTGACCCTTCCAACATTATTGTTTGGAAGTATAGGATGTCCATGTACTTGAAGACCCTAGGTTTGCATGTTTTCCTTGCCGCTACCAAGAGATGTTATCTTGGTGACCGCAATCATATAGGGGCCAATGCATAAGCCCTAGAGGCTATTAGAAACACATTACCTAAAGAATATCTTATACATGTTTCTAATATTGATTCCGCTTTTGTAGTGTGGAACAAATTGACAACCACCAACACCTCCAAGCTTCAAGTGCAAATCCAAGAGGAGGAGTCTAGTGGAGAATCCGATTCTCAATGCTTAATGGTCCAAGGGAATGACTCCCTTGAGGTACATTCGGAATCTCAACTAGATAGTAATGATTGTGCTAGTTCTTCAAATGATTATGTTGATCCCCATGCTTTATATGAAGAACTATCTATTGTTTGTGAAAAACTAATAGAAAAATATAATATTTTGAAAAAGAAAAGTTTTGGCATTAACAATGATAATAAAGATTTGTTTTCTAGACTTAATATGGTTTTGCAAGAGAAGATGGAGATTTCTAATGAAAGGGATTCATTGAGATCTCAATTAGAACTTGCACTTAATGAGTTTTTAAAATCTAAAAATGATTGCCATGTTATTTTGAAGAAAAATGAAAATTTGTCTTCAAAAGTTGATTTTGTTTTAAAAGAGAATGTTTCTTTGAAAAACAAAATAATTTCTATTTCTAATGATTTGGATGTGTGTTTAAAGAAAAATGATTGTTTGCAAAATAAAATTGATGCACATGTTTGCCATGCTAGTGTAGCCTCTTCATCTAGTCTACCTAGTGCATGTACCTCTTCTTCTAGAATTAATGATGATATTTGTTTGTTAAAGAAGAGAGTAGATTGTTTGGGCTCCACTTTGAGCCAATGTGCCATGAACTACACAGGCTTGGAATCCTTGGTTCGAAAGAAACAAGTTCCATCTTTTCATGCACACCCTCCACGGCATACACATGCTCCTCACGGACACCATCACACTATGTATGCTCATGTGTACACTTATACACATTGTGGACGTAAGGGCCACCTTGCTAAATTTTGTTATGATAGAATACATACTTCAAATTTAGCAAATAAATTTGTTTGGGTTAGAGAAGGTACTAACCCCCATGGACCCAAAAGAGTATGGGTACCAAAGACCACCCCTAAAATTTTTGATGTAGGTGTGGGCTCTCACATGACGTGAGAGTGATGGTACCTTGGAGTGGATGCGTTCCGAGCTTAAAGGAAATCAATTGGATGCATCGCTTTCAAGGGAAGTTTGGTGGGAGGACCACCTTTGTTTGGAGAACTAGAGCGGTGCCCGCATTGGTTTTGGTATCGAATCTCTAACTCCTTATGTTTACATGCTTTCCATGTTTATCTTTCATAGCATGTTTTTGATGATTGTTGATTACTATGAAAATGCCATGCTTATTAGATTAGTGATATACATGTTTAGTTATTTTGAGACACCCATGTTTAATATGGATAAATTCTTTTGTGTTCTCACTATATGGTTGCAATTGCGTATATCATATTTCTAATAACATGTGGTTATTCATAATAATCATGTTTTTGCTTATCATGTTGATTTTTATATCGTGTTTTGATGCTTCATGTTAAGATTACTGTTGGAACCTATTTCGATGAAGACGTTTGTGAAGATCAATTCATTTGGTGCTCTTACACATGACGAATCAAGAGTCCGACATGATCAAGATGTGCCAAGGAGAGTTGATAGAGTGTGGGTTATAAATGTGGAATAGCATGTAAAAGCCTTGACACAAACACACACTTCATTGGTCCATTAGTCGACTTGAAGTCCTTTATAAGTTGACTAACTCATTGACTAGTCGACTTAACCCAAACCCAAGTCGACTAATTCTGTGTCAAATATCTAACCCAACTCTCTGTTTGATAATTAGTCGACCAACAGTAAACCAAGTCGACTAATATCATTTTATAGTCGACTTATAGAATTCCCCTAGTCGACTAATCCCTGGTCAAGTCGACTAAGTTGTTAGTTGCAGTCGACTTGAAGTAGTTATTCTGAAACTGTTCTTCCAACGTACACTGACCTAGTCGACTTATAGTCAAACCAAGTCGACTAATAGAAGGAATTTTGCCTAGGTTAGTCGACTAACTCTATGGGCAAGTCGACTAATAGGCAGTTCTGACTGTTGGACAGTTTCTGACTGTTGGTCTTTTGTGCAACTGTTTTCAACGTTCCTTTGATTCAAATTGCACCTATTAACTCCCTAACTAACCCTAGTCTTCAGCTATAAATAGGGAAGTTATACCAAAGGCCAATTACCAAGATTTTTCCATCAGTTTTCCAAAAGTCAAAATCCAGAAAACCTGAAAACTGATTTCTAACTTCAGTTCTTCACCAAAAGACAATTCCTATTGTGAAGTTCTCTGAAGTTCTTGTTTCCTATACTGAACCTTGTCCACATACACATTCAGTACCAAGGCTATAGGAAAAATATTGTAATTCTCAAAGTGTTCATTGTACACGGGAGGCTTCTTGGTTGAAGAGGCAAGTTGTACAAGGTGACCATTGTACACGGGAGGCTTCTTGGTTGTAGAGGCAGTTGTACAAAGGTGAAGGTATTCTCTTGGTGGAAGAGAAGGTGTTCTCTTGGTGGAAGAGAAGGTGTATACATTTGGCGAAGGGGATTCGACAAGTGGTGTACATGTTGTATTGATTTTGAGTGGCAAGATCAAGGTTAAAGGAAAATCTCAAGCGGGTGGCTTGGGGACTGGATGTAGGTCACAAGGACCAAACCAGGATAAATCTCTTTGTTTGTGTTTGTCAATTTCTGAGATTTGTTTTCCTTTACATGCAAGTTGTTTATTTTGTTTATTTACTTAACGCTAATCCTTCTAGTTTTAGATTTGTGTTGACTTGAGTTATTTCAGATCTAGAGTTGCCTACAAGAGATAATTCCGCAATTAGTCCTTATCTCAACGATCCAACAATTGGTATCAGAGCCGGCCTCACATTTCATACCCTGAACTGGCGTATACGCTCTGATCCAACATTTGGTATCAGAGCGGGTACAAGTCAACAACAAAGATGGCAACGGAGTTTCCCTCATCCCAATTCAAAGAAGGACATTCTACACAACGTCCACCGCTATTTGACGGAACCAAGTGTAGAATGAAGATATACTTGCAGTCACTCAACTACGACCTTTGGAAAATCGTAGAAGCATCGTACACCAAG
This sequence comes from Agave tequilana, assembly GCA_038442645.1. Lineage (NCBI taxonomy): Eukaryota > Viridiplantae > Streptophyta > Magnoliopsida > Asparagales > Asparagaceae > Agave > Agave tequilana. The sequence goes on along the minus strand of JAVJIF010010468.1, from coordinate 75,371 downwards.
CCCACAACCAACTACAACGCTTGGAGTGAAGATCAAAAGAAGAACGCGAACCTTGACGCCAAAGCGATGAATGCTCTATTCTGTGCCCTAACCAAAGAAGAGTTTAACCGTGTTTCAACAGCAACTTCTGCACATCAAATATGGCATACTCTTCAGGTAACACACGAAGGCACTAATAAAGTTAAGGAATCTAAAATATCTGTTCTTGTCCACAGGTTTGAGTTATTCAAAATGGAGGAGAATGAAACCATATCCGAGATGGTTACAAGATTCACCGACATCACCAATACATTAGCATCCCTTGGAAAGGACTACACCCAAGTTGAAAGAGTTCGAAAGATCCTTCGTGCACTCACACCAGAATGGGAGAAGAAGACAACCGCCATTGAAGAGGCGAATGATCTCTCAACTATGACATTAGAAAACCTAATCGGTAATCTAATGGCATATGAAGTGCAGTTAGAAGAAAGGAAGAAGGACGAACGACAACACCGTTCAAAGAAGAAAGAACTCGCCTTCCATGCATCTTCCGACACGGACAATGATGACGAAGAGGAGATGGCAATGCTCTCAAAGAAGTTCAGGAAATTTCTTAAGCAAGGTAAATTCAAGTGTTTTAATTGTGATAAACCAGGACATATGAAGATGGATTGCCCTTTGCTCAAGAAGAAAGATAAGTACAAGAGTAAGAAGTTCAGAAAGAAGAAGAACTACGAAGCATCTTCAGAATATAGTGATTCCTCATCTTCTGATGAAGAAGAATCCACTGAACATGTTAACTTATATTATATGGCCATAGAAGATGAAGAGGTATCATTTTCTGAACTTTCTGATGCATTTCATGAACTATTTAGTGATTTGAAAAATGAAAAACTGAAAAACAAAGTTTTATCAAAAGAAAATGAAAAACTTTTAAAGGAATATTCATGTTATGCATTACAATGTTCATCTATAAATTCTCAACAACAAGATGAGTTTGAAAAAGTCATATCATCTTTGAAAATTGAAAATGAGAAATTTATAAAAGAGAACATTTTTCTGAAAAAGGAAACTAAGTCTTTGAATGAAAGGATTTCTATATTGGATAAAGACATGTTAGTTTTCAAAAATAAATATGAAGATCTTTTGCAAAATGTGACTAAGTTTAATAAAGGAAAAGAAAATTTGAATGCTTTATTATCTTTACAGAAATTGTCACATGATAATCATGGTATTGGATTTATTGCAAAATCTTCATGTTATAGTAATCCATATAGTTCTTTTGTAAAAAGAAAGCCTAAGAAAAATAAGTTTATATGGATTCCTAAGAACTTAAGTTTCATGATAAAAATACATATATTGCTTCATACATGCATGATATATGTGATTCTTGCAATTATGTATATACTAACAGGTGGAAACCAAATTCTAAATGGATTTGGAGTCCTAAAGGTTAGATATGATCTTTTATATTTGGTACCAACTAACGTTTATCTTGCAGGTACCATATAAAAAATTTGATAAAGATCAACTATGTATATATGTACTAATATATTTGTTGCAGGGGGAGAACAACATATTTCTCTATCTGTTATAACCCATTTCTGCAGGGGGAGGAAAAGATAACATATTTTCTGCAGGGGGAGGACTTGTGCACACAAAGCGTCATCATCAAAAAGGGGGAGAATGTTGGAACCTATTTTGATGAAGACGTTTGTGAAGATCAATTCATTTGGAGCTCTTACACATGACGAATCAAGAGTCCGACATGATCAAGATGTGCTAAGGAGAGTTGATAGAGTGTGGGTTATAAATGAGGAATAGCATGTAAAAGTCTTGACACAAACACACACTTCATTGGTCCATTAGTCGACTTGAAGTCCTTTATAAGTCGACTAACTCATTGACTAGTCGACTTAACCCAAACCCAAGTCGACTAATTCTGTGTCAAATATCTGACCCAACTCTCTGTTTGATAATTAGTCGACCAACAGTAAACCAAGTCGACTAATATCATTTTATAGTCGACTTATAGAATTCCCCTAGTCGACTAATCTCTGGTCAAGTCGACTAAGTTGTTAGTTACAGTCGACTTGAAGTAGTTATTCTGAAACTGTTCTTCCAACGTACACTGACCTAGTCGACTTATAGTCAAACCAAGTCGACTAATAGAAGGAATTTTGCCTAGGTTAGTTGACTAACTCTATGGGCAAGTCGACTAATAGGCAGTTCTGACTGTTGGACAGTTTCTGACTGTTGGTCTTTTGTGCAACTGTTTTCAACGTTCCTTTGATTCAAATTGCACCTATTAACTCCCTAACTAACCCTAGTCTTCAGCTATAAATAGGGAAGTTATACCAAAGGCCAATTACCAAGATTTTTCCATCAGTTTTCCAAAAGTCAAAATCCAGAAAACCTGAAAACTGATTTCTAACTTCAGTTCTTCACCAAAAGACAATTCCTATTGTGAAGTTCTATGAAGTTCTTGTTTCCTATACTGAACCTTGTCCACATACACATTCAGTACCAAGGCAATAGGAAAAATATTGTAATTCTCAAAGTGTTCATTGTACACGGGAGGCTTCTTGGTTGAAGAGGCAAGTTGTACAAGGTGACCATTGTACACGGGAGGCTTCTTGGTTGTAGAGGCAGTTGTACAAAGGTGAAGGTATTCTCTTGGTGGAAGAGAAGGTGTTCTCTTGGTGGAAGAGAAGGTGTATACATTTAGCGAAGGGGATTCGACATGTGGTGTACATGTTGTATTGATTTTGGGTGGCAAGATCAAGGTTAAAGGAAAATCTCAAGCGGGTGGCTTGGGGACTGGATGTAGGTCACAAGGTCCGAACCAGGATAAATCTCTTTGTTTGCGTTTGTCAATTTCTGAGATTTGTTTTCCTTTACATGCAAGTTATTTATTTTGTTTATTTACTTAACGCTAATCCTTCTAGTTTTAGATTTATGTTGACTTGAGTTATTTCAGATCTATAGTTGCCTACAAGAGATAATTCCACAATTAGTCCTTATCTCAACGATCCAACAATTACTTGTTTAGATGATAGTTTTCATTAAGACTAGGATGTATACTTGTGCATATAATGGGCCACAAATAAATCTATATATGTTTGAGCTTGAATGCTTATTTGAACCCATTAGATGTGCTAGTATAGTCTAGTTTTGATGATCCATACATTTTAAACTTGTATTCTCATTTTTGAATTTGTTTTATGATTGTGTGTTTCACTTCATGTATATGTTTGTATTGCCAAACCTTAAGATATACATGTATATCCCTTGAGTCATTTGCCTTTCATGCAAATCTATATATGGACTCAATTGTGTTTAGGGATATGTATGAATACTTCTTGTGTTGACAAATCATACATATATCTTGAAATGAAATTTGTTTTAAATGAAAATTTAGTTATTTATGTTTTCATGTGTTTATATTTAACTTCATGTATATGTCTACCTTGTCCAAACTATTCATATACATATACATCTTTTTGAGCCACGTGCCTTCAAGCATATATCCTTGTGGACTCATCATGTTTGGATATGTATGTATACCTTAGTTTGTATAAGACATACATATGCCTTGAAGATTAAATAGTTTTGATGATTTTCATGTTTTCTTGTTCAAGGAATTTTGAGCTTAATTGGAAATTTCATAATGCCATGTCACACATTACTTGTACACTCACCATTTTTTTAAAAATATTTCTCATGAGTATGTTTTCATGAGCATGTATGGACTTTATTGAATATTGAGTGTTTCTAAGTGCTATGTGATTTCATATTTTATGAAAAACTATTTTAGTATATTCCTTGCTTGAAGGATTTCATTCTAGTTAACAAAAATTTCCATTTTAACTAGTTCGTTTTCTTCATTGTGTTATGAGGTATACACATGCTATTGTTGTTATGTCAATTGGTATCATTGAACTCTTTCAATTGGTATCATTTTGATCTTTTTGTATACTCATATGTTTATTGTGTATGTATATTTTCAATGGTATCATCTATTGGTGATTGGTCTCATTCTATTTCATACACATATACTTGTTTTATTTGTGCTATTATATTTCTATATCTTGAGAACAAATCTTGTTTATGCTAGAGCTTGAGCTTCAACTTTATTTCAATTGATTTAGTTTTCAATTGGTATCTTATTTCAAGCCTATGCATAGTTTTTGTTTGTATTTCATAAAGGGGGAGAAAATTCGATTTTCATATTTCAATTGGTATTTGTTTTCCACTCCCTTGCTTTATGATAGAAAATAAAATTTTCAATTGATAATAATGTCAATTGGTATCTTTATGCCTTAAAGAATAATGTTTAATTTCAATTGATATCATATGTTTAAAATGTACAATTATTTCAATTGGTATCAAGATGTTGTTTTCATTTTTTTAAATTGGTATCTAGAGGCATATCATGTTTATAATTGTTTGATCATACCCCTTATTGACTTTGTTTTTGTTTTAGACAAAAAGGGGGAGAACATTATTTTTATTGTTTTGATTGACAAAAAGGGGGAGAAAGATTTTTACCCATCATTTTATTTATTGTTTTGGTTGTTTACCCCTTTATTGATGATTGACAAAAAGGGGGAGAATTATTTGTGAGTTTAACATGCATTATATAAAACTCATAAACTCTAATAGAGAAGATGTTTTTAATATGCATGATTTGTTCATGTTTTATATATGCATAGTTATGTTTTTGCATATATTAAGTTTAATATAGTTTAATGTTAATTGGTATCTAGAGCATGTTTTATTTTTGAACATTTCATTGGTATCTAGAACCTCTTTATTGTTTATGCATATTTATGCATTCATGTTAAAAGCCTTCATTGCATATTATTATGTTTATTTGCTTATGCATGAGTTAAGGGGAAGCTTCTTTGAAGCTTAACTTTAATCCATGCATATATAACTCCATGAGTTTTGTCATCATCAAAAAGGGGGAGATTGTTGGCCCAAAGGCCTTCCACCCTAGTTTTGATGATGATTAACTCATGTAGTTATGTTTACTAATAATCTTGTGATTTTAAGTTTCAGATCATTAAGCAAGATATTAGTTGGTGATTAGCTTCAACAAAGGAGTTTGGAAGCTTTTCATGGTGAATCCAGGGCCAAAACATCAAGATCATACCTTGCCTAGCTCATGGATCACGGTGTTTGTGGATCGAGTCGCCTTAAAGATGAAGATCGTCAAGAAGACTTAGGTATCCATAGTTTAGTGTGTTTTAGATCCATTTATAAAGATAAGAATAGTTGATATGCTCAAGTGCACATACACACACGTTTTATGTTTTGGATTTGATTTTCATGAATAGTAGATCAAAACAAGTTTAAGTAGTTCTTATGTATATTAGATATGTTCTAGATATACATACATGCTTAACTTCTTAAACAAACTTATTTTGACTATCCTATTCATGTGTTGGAAAATCCAAGTTTGATAAAAATATAAGTTTTGGTTTTTGGTAAAAATGATAAGACACAAAAATAGTTCACATTGATTGATATTTGAGCTAAACTTTTTATCACATGTTTATATATCAATGCAAAATGATAAAACTATTTTGGTGATTTATAGAAAAGATAAAAGGATTTTTAGAATATTTTTTAACAGTGTTTTCTGACCCAGGTTTGTGCTGACAGGCCAGGTCGGTCGACCCAGACGGTCGACCGCACCATGGGCCGGTCGACCCATGAGGTCGACCGACGTGCACAGACTTGTGCACGCCTGGCAGACACAAACTCGGTCGACCGTACGGGTCGACCGGGTCTGAGAGCAGAGCTCTCTGTTTGTTAGGGTCGACCGGGCGGTCGACCGGGTTGCCCTAACGGTCACATTTCTGATCGTTGGCGGTCGGCCGGGCCGGCCGACCGGTAGCCTGTCAGGCTGCCACATCAGCCTAACGGTTAGTTTTCTGATGGGCCTATAAAAACCCCAATTCTTTGGGATTTTGGCCAAGGTTTTTACAAGAGAAAAATTACAGTTTCCCCAGAGTTTAAAACAAGTTTTCAAAAGTGTTTTTGGGCTTTAAATTTCCAATCTTATTTGTTTTAGGTTTTTGAAAAAATCAAAGAAAAGAGAATTTTGGGAGATTTGTCTTGGCTTTCATTTTCTATCTTTTGCAAGAGATTTCCCAAGTATTTTCTTTGAGTTTTTATTTTCCAAACACCTAGTTTTCCACACTTGAGCTATCACCTATCCTATTCTATTAGGATCATTTGTTTTTGTGGAAAAGAGAGTTTGTGGTTGAAAGAAACCACTTGTTGTAAAACCCTTGCTTTGATTGGGTTGCTCCCTCTTCGGTAGAGGTTGAGGATTGTGGTTTGCTCCCTCTAGTGAGAGGTGGAGTTGGTTGTTGTTTGCTCCCTCTTGTGAGAGGTGGAGTTTGGTTTGTAACCCTCTTGGGTAGAGGTGTTGGTTGTTGTTTGGCTACGGGCCTACCCCTCGGTTGTGAGGCGGTGTTTGAGAGAGGAGTTTAGTACTCCTAGTGTTGTAACAAATCCTCTTCGGTAGAGGTTCCCTCGGTGGGAGATAGTGGATTGGAAATCCTACACGGTGGTGTAGGCGGGGATGTAGAGCTAGGGGCTCGAACCTCGTAACATATCCTTGTGTTTGCGTTTGATCCAATATCTCTCAACTCTCTCTTTATTTTGTGCATAGCATCATTCTTATTGCCATAGCATTCATATCATATTGCTTGTGTTGCCTTGCATCTTTCATATTGTTGTATATCTATTATATGCTTGGCTTGCTTGTGTGTGTGCCTCACTTGTACTTAATCAACAAGAGCTTCACATAGCACCTCAACCCATATATAGGGGAATCAAGAGGAGTTAGTTCAGAGCCCTTCACGGGGAATTCAGCTACACTTGTTGATTGTACTAAGTGTGATTGCAAAATTTGCATTAGCTTCCGCATTTAGCGCATTTAGTTCACTAGATTAGCACTTACACCTATTCACCCCCCTCTAGGTGTTTTTCAGTGACTTCATTCACCAGGCACCAGGATATCTTCACCCTACAACTTCTTCCTGGCCATTCGAAATGTGGGGAATGGATGTGGTTGGTCCTATCAGCCCACCTTCATTCAAAGGATATCGATTTATCCTAGCCATAACCGATTACTTCTCCAAATGGGCTGAAACTATTCCCTTGAGGGATGTAAAGATATCTGACGTGATCAATTTCATTAAACATCACGTGATCTATCGCTTTGGCGTACCGCTAAGGATTAACCATGACAATGGGCCTCAGTCGTAAGCCAAGCCTTTCAAAGATTCTGCGACAAGTTCAAGATCCAGAGTGTGTCTTCAACAACATAGTACCCAGCTGTTAACGACCTTGCAGAAGCTTTCAACAAAACCATTAGGAAACTTCTCAAGAAATTCGTCTCAAAGATCCAACACGATTGGGATGATAAGTTAGGTGAATGCTTATGGGCTTATCGCACGACAGTGAGAACCCCGACGAAGGCTACACTGTTCTCTTTGGTATACGGGTGTGAAGTCGTACTTCCACTAGAGATCCAGATCCATCTCTACACGTTTCCTTGACACCGGGGATGACAAATGAGGAGAAGCATCGACTGTGACTCCAGGAGCTGGAGACTTTACACGATAAACGCCTGCAAACTCAACAGCAAATTGAGCTCTATCAAGCTCGAATTACCAGAGCCTTCAACAAGAAAGTCAAGGAGCGAACTTTCAAGAAAAGTGACCTTGTCTTAACTATCAGAAGATCCATGGTGATGACACATAAGACCAAGGGAAAATTCTAGCCCAAATGGGAAGGACCATTTGTAGTGGGGTCAGTCTACTCAAATGGAGCATACCGCCATACAACCCAAGACGGCGATACGCTCATGATGCCCATCAATGGTAGATTCTTGAAGAAATACTATCCTTGATAGGACTCTACCTATGATTAGGTTAACATTACACCTCTGATTAAAGACTCCTGGTCCAAGATGTTTGAAAGAGCGCCTAAGAAAAGCTTCTTTCTTCTTTCAACGGATTACATTACGGTCGATCAGTGTCGAGCTGATTGAACTCCGGTTACATCTAATGCATGATGTAAACATCGAAGAAGAAACAAAGGGCGAAACTTCAGTTTAGCCTTGTTACTCTTCTCTAGTTCACCTATGATCAGGTTAACATTACACCTCTGATCAAAACTTCCAAATCCAAGATGTTCAGAAGGGCGCCAAAGAAAAGCTTCTTTCTTCCTTCAACGGATCACATCATGCTCGACCAGTGTCGAGCCGATCGAACGATGGATACATCATGATGCATGATGTAAATATTGAAGAAGAAACAAAGTGTAAAACTTTGATTTTAGCCTTGTTACTCTTCTCTAGTTTATCTATGAACATCCGATGCCTCTGACAACTAAGGATAGAGGAAAATATTGGCTTTTAAGTCCAAGATAAGTCCTCGATAACTCATCATGCTGAGGGAAATAGCATGGCTAGCCCAACTCAAACGGTAGTTGGTAAAGGCATACCAAATCTGTTGATAGCTGAGGGTTTGCTAAAAATCCTAAGGGACTTGATCCCGTCTTCTCCAAAATCTCTTACCAATTCTCACCCACAGAATGGTATGACCATAAAAAATACCTATGTCCATTTCTCTGATGAAATAAACAAAGACTTGTCATGTTAACATTAAACCTCTGTCATGCCATTTTTGTTTTGATCCTCAGTGGTGCCAGTCAAGTTAACATTAAACCTCTGACGATAAGGCCCGCTCATAATTAATGTTTGTCACGTTAAATATTATACCTCTGATAATTCATTATGTTTTCCACCAAAAAAAAAATCCCCTATTTATTCCCTCCCATAGAGAGATAGGTCCACAAGCTCAATCACTGTTATGTTAACACTACACCTCTAACAGTGAAAAGTTTCAATACTCCTCAGCGATTATGAACTTCTACTTGATGACTCCCTTACATGGAGTCACAAGTCTCCAATTCTTGTCAAGTTAACACTACACCTCTGACATTCCAAACTTCACTTGTCAATTCTCGTCCACAGAATGATAAGTCCTCAAAATTGCTCATATCGCAAACCAATTCTTGTCAAGTTAACACTACACCTCTGACATTCCAAATTTCACTTGTCAATTCTCATTCACAGAATGACAAGTCCTCAAAATTGCTCATATCGCAAACCAATTCTTGTCAAGTTAACACTACACTTCTGACATTCTAAACTTCACCTTTAAATTCACGTCAATAGAATGACAGGTCCTCAAAATTGCACATATCGCAAATCAACTCTTATCATGTTAACATCACACCTCTGACAAATTACTGCTAAGTTTAACACTATACATCTAACAGTGATTAAGTTGCTGCCAAGTTCAATATTAAACCTCTGACAATCACTTTTCTCAGGCTTCCACATCGAAGCTGAGATGAGCGATGCTAAGTTTAACATCACACCTCTAGCATCCAGTTCATTGTTAAGTTTAACAATACACCTATGACAATGACTTTTCCTCATGCTTTCATATCGAAGCTGAGATAAGCGATGCTAAGTTTAACATCACACCTCTAGCATCCAGTTCATTTTTAAGTTCAATAATACACCTATGACAATGACTTTTTCTCAGGCTTCCATGTCAAAGCTGAGATAAGCGATGCTAAGTTTAACATCACACCTCTAGCATCCAATTTATTGTTAAGTTCAATAATACACCTATGACAATGACTTTTTCTCAGGCTTCCATGTCAAAGCTGAGATAAGCGATGCTAAGTTTAACATCACACCTCTAGCATCCAATTTATTGTTAAGTTCAATAATACACCTATGACAATGACTTTTCCTCGAACTTTCATATCAAAGTCGAGATGGCTAATGCTAAGTTCAAAATTATACCTCTAGCATTACCTCCACTATCAAGTTTAATACTACACCTATGACAATGGTATTTGCAGTTATCCCAAATAGAACTGAAATTCCTGTGGAGCTAAGTTAACATCACACCTCTAGCTTAGTCCTTGTTAAGCTAATATCACACCTCTGACAAGATTCAATGCAACCCGTTAAGTTAATATCACACCTCTAACGGTAAAAACTTTCCTAAATACCCAATGGGTCTAATCTTGTTATTCTCGTCAATAGAATAACAAGTCCACTTAAAATCACTGTTAGGTTAATATAATACCTTTAACGGTGTTTCCATCAAAATACCTAGCTGAGTCCTAAATTACGTTAATACTAAATCTCTGATAAAGACTCAGTCACAATCCTTCGCGGGCTGAAAATTTCACTTGCCATTCTCATCCATAGATTGGCAAATCCACTATTCCACTCCTGTCAAGTTAATATCACATCTCTAACAGTAATTTAAAATTCTTTAAATGGAATTTTTCTAACTTTGACTTGCTAAGTTAAAATGTTTCTAGCAACTCAAAGGTAATCACTTCTACTTATCTGATTTTCAATACAAAAAAGGAAGTCAAGACATGTAAGACAGAAAAAAGTGTCACTTTTATTGATATTCAAAAATATGAAAGTGATACAAAATGCTCTCTTATACAATAAGATTGAGTGTTACAACAGAGGAGTACAAAGAAGTCCCTCTTGACTGTGGCCAGGAATAGCGGATCAACTTTCTCTCCTTTTGAGAACAATGGGGCTTCTCGTGGTCGAAATATAGGGAGCATTCAGATTCCACCCGACCAACTGGTGCGAAAGTCTTAACAAGCCAGTAATCCTTCGCTTAATGGGAAGCTCCACCACCAGAAAGTCATCTAATGAGCATGGGTTTTTCGCTTCTGTCACTTCTTTGAGTAAGATTGGTGAAGGGAGGATCCGAGACTTTACTGGTGACATTCTCTTTCCTGTGACCTTCAGATGCGCCATACTCACTGTGACCCGGAAGGATCCAAGACATTACTGGTGCATCATGTCTAATAATGTCTTGATGTGTATCGATAACCGCACAGATGTTCCTCGCCCTTAGACAGAAGCTCTAACTTCTCAAGTGCTCGCCAATCAAACAAGCTGGCAGGTTCAAATATTCTCCCATGAACCCAGCAAAGACGCTGGAACCAGCACCTTCGATATAGCCAAGACCTGCAAGAAACAAAAAAAATAAGGGTTAAAATTCTGCAAAGACAAAAAATAGGAAGCCAGAGGCACAAATGCGGGGCTAAAGTCATGAACTCCAGACGCGAATCTTACGGACGCGGAGATAGAAAATATGAATCCAAATACAGTCTGATATTAGACTCGCGTCTGATAATTGAGACGCAAGCATGTATCAAAGACGCGAACTCGGGTCTTAAAATTTCTGAAATTACTCAGGCCCACGTCTAAAGCTCCAGATGCGGAGTTTGTCACATTCACATCCAAAAATCTTAAAAGAGTAGACTTAAATTTTTCTAAGTCAGGAACCCCAAACGGGAGCCTCATGTACAAAACCCGCGTTTTATGTCTCAAAACGCAAAGTTCACCACACTCGCGTCTGAAGAACTTGAGACTTGGACTATGAAGCCAACAAGTCCGTGTTTCATAGAGTAACGCGAAAGGCGCATTTGCAGAGCAGGGACACATGAATCTCAAGAAAAAGATTTCAGAAAGAGATCAAGAGACAGAGTCTCTTCATGGCCGAGGATTACAAAACTTCAAGGAAATCAAGGCCTTATCATGGCAAAAGCCAGTTCCTACCTGAAGAAGAAGTTCTCTAGAAATTAGACTTTATTTGTCAAGGCATGACCATGAAAGAACCTAAAGCGAGGAATTTTAATTTTGAAATCACTTAACAATGATAATCTTCGAAGAAGATTGCAAGAATACATTGAAGCTTTGGGTTCTTTTTATTTTTTGAAGAAGGTCCCTGAAGGAGAACAATCGAGACGGAGTTCCTCAAAGCACATGCCCGCAAAGGAAAACAGTCAAGATAAATAACTGTTAAGAGGCTATGGCCTATTTATAGGCTCGCTAATGGCCACTAATTAATGGCATAAAAATGAAAGTCATTCTTAAAGGCCAAAATTAATAGCCTTAATTCGCTGCGTGAATATCAAATCCAGTTTGGATGAGACACGTGGATTTTTGCTTCAGAAAATTCCAACGTCACGCGTCCCCAACTGTCAACGCCAACTTCACATTGAAAAATCCAGCAAGATCTTCATGTCAAACTGCATACGACGTTTCAAAGGCTGCGTTCTGAAGTCCGCGTTTCTTCGCAGCCCTGCGTTTAAAGATAGATCAGCGTTGCGTTTCTCTCAACAGATCAGAGTCGCGTTTCTCTCAAAAATTAAGAGCCGCGTCTGAATATCAAACGCAGGCTTGAGCCTCGCGTTGGCGGTTTAGTTCAAAAGAGACTTAAGAGTTAAGACAACTCTTCAAGTTCCTTAATGGTGAAAACTAATTCAAATGGTTTTATTACTGAAATGTGGGCCTCTTGCATGGGGGAACCACCCATTTGAGTCTCTGGAGTGACAACGCTCGAGGACGAATCCACATGTATGGTCTTTGGGGTCATTTCAACTGTGAGTTCTGTGTAAAAGGCAAGAGAAAGAAGAAAAAGCTCGGAGCTTTTTTTAAGTTATGAAAACTCTCAACGCAAGGCTCAGTGGAGAAGAAAAGAGTCTAATGATGACTCTTGAAGGACTGATGTCTTTTTATAGACACTGTAATCCACCAAGATACACGCACGTATCTTCAGACCAATTATCTCCCGACGCGTGGCAACGCGCCTCAAACACGAACCTCGCATGTTAAGAGAACGGCGTCTCTTCAAGATCCACTCAATGCGTGGCATTGTGCTTGAAACGCGAACCTCGTGTGTTAAGAAAACGGCATCTCTTAAAGCTCCACTCAACGCGTGGCATCACGTCTTGAACTTGAATCTCGCGTATTGAGAGAAATGTGTCTCTTCAAGCTCCACCAGATACGTGACAATGCACCCAGAATGCGAGTCTTGTGTATCACAGAGCCGTGTCTCCACAGTTAAAAGAGGTCCGTGTCTCCACCCTAAAGTCTGCGTTACTTCAACCAAGTGAGAGTTGCGTCCCCACTTTGATGTTCGCGTCTCTCTGATGAATGAGAGCCACGTTTATATTTTAGACGAGGTCCGCATTTCTAAAGCAACATGACCTTTGCGTCGATAAGACCTGCGTTCAGTCTTTGCTTCTATAATCAATTTAACAGTACACTGGCGAAAGCAGATGACTATTTTTTCTAATTCAATAATACACCAACAACCAGCTCAGAGCACCGAGGAGATCCGGACTGCGTATCCAGACACTCACAATGATCATCTCTGGTGGCTTCAAAGAGTTTAACAGTACACTCATGAAGACCAAAATTCAGACAAGATCAATCTCAAGATATCTCAGAAGATTGCTAGTCAGTATTGAGAGCTTGCTGCCAGGAGAAAAAGCCAAAGTATTTCGAAACCCGTCCCAGTCAATCGCGGAGTTTTGAAAACTTTGGGGGGGTTCTGTAAACTATCTAAAAATCAGTAAGAAAAATCATCAGAAAGCAAAGTCTATACTCCAAACGCAAGGCTAACATAGCCACTTGCACAGTACCAAGATGCAAGGGTCAAAGCCCGCGTCTCAACATCACTCCAATGGTCAAGACACAGAGCTCGAAAGTTGCACCTCAGCATTATTGCAGCACCAAGACACAAGGGTCGGAGCCCGCGTCTCTGTATAATTGCAATGGCCAAGACGCAGAGCCTGAAGCCCGCGTCTCAGTCATCTATGCAATACCAAGGTGCAGAGCTCAAAGCCCGCGTTTAGTAGAGTTCGGAGCCCGCGTCTAGCAAGGTTCGAAGTCGGCATCCAACAACAGTATAATATAATGCCAAAATACGAGGCTTGAAGTCCACGTTTCAACTACAGAGAAGCCCTGCGTCTCGATTATAAGTGCCCTCATTACTAGGTCAATTACTGCCCACGTAATGAGGAGAGTTAACCCCCATTATAGAGGGTTTTTAGGGAACAGTTTTACCTCTGAAATCCGTATAAATAGCTTAGTTTTCTATTGAAGGGGGATCAAATTGGAGAAGTTTGATCAGAATCTCTGGCTGAGGAATACTAAAAAGTTCAACTCTTCTGTCAACTTGCTGAATTCAAGTTATTGCCCAAGTCTCTTTGAGATTCTATTTGGACAGAAGCTGTGCTACTCCGTCCATAATCTGAAGAGAAGATTCCCAGAAGACACTGATGTTCACCCGGTTAACGAAAAACAAGATTCACTTTTTACCGCTACATCAAGATCCCAGTATTAAATAAAGAGAAGATTTGAGCTTGAACATCTCCTCTCTCTTGTAATCGAAATTTTTTTGAGATTGTTATAATCTTTCATTGATTCAAGAAAATTTTACGATTCACATACTTGACCAAATTTTCCCGAGCAAACACTAAGTACATCAGCGGCCTAAAGTATCCTATTCAAGAACGCGTGATCCTTCATGATGTGTTCTCTGTTGATGAAGCTCATAATAAGGCATTAAAGATCGAGAGACTATAAAGAAGAGCACCACCTTTTAGGCGCCCAATGTCAATTAACGGGCCATCGGGTGGCGAAGAAATTCAGCTGAGCTCCACGATGGTTGACTAACTGTTAGCCAAACAGATGATCAAAACCCATGTGTCAGTACCGACAATAACAACCAGCGCAGCTGCAAAGAACAAAGAGAATCCCTACGCCAAGCCTGGTGTTGGCAAGTGTTATAGGTGTGGAAATAATAGGTACACATCCAATGAATGCCCTAAGAGAAAGCAAGTCAACATAGCGTATTACGAAGATGATGAAGAAAGAGTCGTGATTGAGGAAGCAAGTGATTCTGGCTTTGCTGAAGAACATGGAGACCATGTAGCTTGTGTTGTTCAGAGGCAGGCTCCTATGTAACCAAAAATTCACTGACACCACACATCGACATCAAATCTTCTACTTAATATGTTCAGTCAAAAATAAGGCGTGCAACCTCATCATCGACAATAAAAATTGCAAGAACATTGTTTCTAGTGTATTGGTGGACTACTAGAAGCTAGAGATGCAATCATAGCCTCACCCTTACACTATTAGGTGGATCAAAAAAGGCCTCTCCATCAAGATTATGGATCATTATCATGTCCCTATTTTAATTGGCAAATTTTATCAAGATTTCGTTGCTTGTGATATTGTCGACATGGATAAGTGTCATATTTTTTTGGGAGATCATGGCAACACGATGTTGATGTGACCCATAAGGCAAGAGGAACATATATGTGTTCACTTGGAAGGACAAAAGAGTTTCCATGAAACCAATTCTACCAACTCCAATGCATACAAAAGAAGAGGCGCCAATATTCACATCCATATGCAATGAGGCAAATTCTTTGTGGAATCAAAGGAAACAAAGCAGAGCTTTGCTCTAGTGGCCAATGAAGAGGTTGTTTTCTCTACTGAAATTTTTGAGGAGATGAAGTTAGAGCATGTGGGAGAGCCTAAACCAATTGGCAGCATAGTGCAACTATTCTCCATGATTTCTTAGATCCGTTCATGCAGAAGGAGAGTACTCGAATACAATCTTTCAATTTTTCAAGTTCATATCACCTACTATTGGCATATGGAAGCGACGAAAGCATGATCCATCATTGAGCTACCACTATAAGGAGATGTATGGTTTTTCGAGTTACAAGTGAAAAGAATTTAGAATTTCTAAAGTGATACTCTTTATTCCACGTTGCATGACTATATGTGTTCTACACGGTGTGCCAAGCTCTATCGTTAATTGCACTTTGGGAGCTCTTCAAGATAGATCAAGATTTTGGGATCACACTTTTCCTTAGGCAGAGTTTGCTAAAGATGACATCGTTCATGGTTCGATTGATTGGAACTCGAGGATGAGTTTTTTTGAAAAAGGGGACTGAAATAGGAGAGCAGGGCAACAAATAGCAGGATTTACATAGTCAATTAATCATCAAGAATAGTCGACTAATCCTCTCAGTAGTCAACTCACTATCGACTAACCCTCTCAGTAATCGACTAATCAATCTCAGTAATTGACTTAGTTTTGTGTAACAGAGAGTAAGAAATTTTTTTAGATTTCTTACTAGTCAACTAGTCTCTAACACTATCAGTCGACTAACACTATCACCGACCTGCTATTCGATTCTGTCGAGTTTTCTGGCCTAATTGGATTCCAAATTGTTTTTATTTTTGTTTCCTAATTAGATTAGACTACTACTTTTAAAGTCTATTTAAACACCATTGTATTTTTTGTTTTGTACACAATAACTTTGATAAATTCAATTAAGTTTTTTATCTTAAATTGCTCGTGGATTCGAGTTGTTCTCAGGGTTTGTCGGTGCTAGAACGAGATCTACCAAGCATCTCGCTTTTTGTTTGCGCCATAACTTTTAGATCATAATTGACATCTGAACATGAATACTGCTTTGCGGCCAACATCTAAATTATGCTAAGTACCGGAGGTCGCAATGTAGAAAAAAATGCCTATTTCTAGAGGAGTTGCTATGATTGAGATTGCACTCATTGAGTCATTTGATGTAGATGAGTCCTTGTCAAAATACTTGGGTTGGCGTGGTGATTGGTCATCAATAATGCATATTTTCATTCACATTTCTATACTTAATTTTTATAAAAGATTACTATTTAATTCCTTTATTGTTTAGTAATATGCAGAACTCCATGATCAAAGAAAGCCCAAGAGAAAGCCCAAAAGAAGCCAAAAGCCCACAAGAAATATGAAAATAAAGATTAATTAAGAAGATAAAGGAAACATTTTTTCTATCTCATTTATATATGGATTAAAATCTAAAGGAGGAGAAGGATAAAACAAGATGAATCCTCATCCTAATTAAAGATGGAGGTGGACTTCTATTTGAACTTAGTTGCTTGCACTACAAGATAAAGATAAAGGGGAGAAAATCGGAATTTGATTTGGATTTGGAGATAGCTTGGTCTCCAAGTCATCTAAAAAGATCATCATATTTCAAAATCCAGAGCCTAAATTCAAGATCTGAGAATAAATTTTCAAAAGGACGGACCAGAGAAGGTCACGTGCTTGGCGCATGGCCATTGGCCGCCCTATTGCCGCAGAAACATGGCAAAAGCCGCGTTTTCGCGAGTCTTTGGATTCAGATGGCGCCGCGTTTTGGAGGTGGAGTTGTACTGGGATTCTACATCTCAAATCTCCTATAAATATCCCTGCAGAGCAACAGAGAAAGAGAGATCGCAGAAGCTCAAGCTTAGGGTTTTCTTTAAATCCTCTTTCTTTTTGAATTTTCTTGTATTATTTCATTTTTTAATTTCGAGAAGAAAATTATTAAAGAAGCAGAAGAGCTTTGTATTTGGCCGCTGACATCCAATAAAATAAGGTTCTTTATTCTTTTTACTCCTCTTGTTTTTCAATTTAATTTAGTTTTTTATTGCTTTAGCTTATTTTCTTTTCTTTTTTAAGTTTTGATGCAACTTTTTTCATTCATAATAAATATTGAAAATAAAAATAAAAATATGAGTAACTAATTAAACTTATAGTTTGCTAATCTCTCGATCATCCTAAGTTTAGTTTAAAAGATGAACTGATTGAAATCTATGCAAGTTAGAAAAATTAGGATTAAATTGATGTTCTAGAAAATGAATAAATAATTAGGTTTAACTAATTTAGGGTTGCACTTTTTATGATTACTCATAGTTCATATTTAAATACTTTGATAGCATCATGTTAAGTTTAAAAAAAATGACTTTTCTTATGCTATACTTAGAAATTAGGATGAACTAAGGTTTAATTTCAATTAGTGTGCACTAATTAGAGTTTACAATATTTTTACTCATCTTACTTGATTCTCAATCAAACCCTAGGGTAGATAATTCTTTGTAGATTCAATATAATGTTCACTTTTTTTAAACTAATACTTGGTTGCGGTAGATGATTAGTGGACTATAATTCCTTTGCTTAATTAAATCTCTTTCGAGAAATCATTCCGAAAAGCTTCCATCGCTTCCTTCCCTGTGGATTGATCCGTCTAGGCCTCATTACACAGTTACATTGAAAAGAGACTAAGAACTTTCTGACTTTAATTCTTGACTTTATTTCTAATACATTTCTCTCTTAATCAAAATTTTAGCGTCGTTCCGAGGAGGCAACGGTACGATATTCTCTGAAACTAATTATTTATTTTTTCTGTTTTTGCTTGCAGGATCTGGTAAAAGGAAAATTTATAAAAATTAGCAAATCTATGCCTCTACTCTAGAAGGCAGAGCCAAAGGAAACAGTAAACAGTCGCGCTTCCGCGGCTATTACCGCGTATCCGTGGCTATATTAGCTTAATTGTGCTTCAAATTTTGTAGCTCTAATGTAAATTGCAAGTACTATTTTCTGTAGTTGATAATTTTTCTCTGTGATCACCCTGCATATTGCTAATTAATTAATAGTAGACTATTAGTTGACTAATTAAAAAAATTTAGACTCTTGCATCATAGGCACGTGTCTATTTAAATTTCTTAATTTTTTTTGAAGAGTGCTAGCGACAAGGTACGTTCGCATTGCATATAGACTAGGAAGCACCCCTGGCTAATTTACTGCTTTTGAGTGAATTCTTGTCTATTGCTTCACACGTGCACTAAATCACTTTAAAGGCAAAACCCATAAACAACATAAGGTGGGGACGTCATTACCCTTCCTTGGCCCACAAATCATTTTCGTTGCACTCACAACCCTAACCCTAAATTAAAAAATGACTAGACGTTGGCCTTCGGTTAACTCGGGCTCATTAAGAGATTGACTAAAAGAGAAAGTTGTTCGAAATTAACTCTTACTAAATCGGTGTCTAAGGCAGGAGATTAAGGGGCGAAACCCCAAAAATTGGTGGTTTGGCATAATTAGGTCTGTCTTTAATGGATACCTCCCACCGATCTTGATACCTATCTGGCTGATTAACTCATGATTAAGGTCAGCAATATACCTCCTAAAGACAGTCTAAAGTTAGGAGTCGTCTAGGTCTAAGGTCTACCCAAACTTAGGCTAGATTTTTTTCTTTTTTATTTCTTTGATTGTTTGCTTTTTTTGTTTTTTGTTTTTGACATCTTGGTGATATGGATTATTATTACAATTATTCATATACAAAAAGTGATCCATATTTCACTCTGACCTCTTTTGACTCGGATATTACCAACTCAGCATATCATAACTTTACCCAACCTAGTGTGTCTGATTGGTCTTATCTGAATTAATACATGCCCCAGTCCTAATATAATGGACAAGACTGGATTAATCATCACGACTCTTCACAAAGTCAATGGGATACAATTCTCCCGAGTTTTATTGTCAACCACCTTACCAATATTCAGCTTCATATACTCCTTCTCCTGACCAACCATTAGAAGAATTAATTGACTGGGAAAAGAGGATGAAAGCTATAGAAGAGCTTGAGCGACGAATTCAAATTCTAGAAGACTCAAAATTTCATCATAATTTTTAAATCAAAGATCCTTACACTATTTTTTAAGAAGAACATACCGACTTAGAAAAGAGTATGAAATTCATGATTCAATCCCAAAGTGATCCACTCGATATGATAGAAGCAAGAATAGAAGCAAGACATAGTAGATTAGAAAACATGCGTAGGAATAAGAAAACTGTCCTTACCCAATTTTTGATTATTCCTGACACTTCTAACAATATTGATGACAACCAAGAATCATGGTGGCTTGAAGACTTTAACCAAGATTCAATTTCACTACAGATTGAAAAGTGAAAGTGATAAAAATTACCGTCTAGCTTTAGGCTAACGGGTCGTGTCCACAAGGAGGAATGGGATGAAAGCTTTTCGATGTTTTTGTTTAACAAGCAAAAATTGGTGTCGGCATTTTTTTATGTTGAAAAGAGAATGAAGAGTAAGGAAGTGATTTTAAAGAAAAACTAAAAACTTAGAGAAGGCTTTGGAAAAGGTGATTTTTTAATAAGTGTGAAGATTGTTTGGTTATTTTTAATGTATAAAAAAAAAATCTGGGCTCACTATCTTACTACTCAACGATATGTTCTTCTCTAGAAATTCTTAGTGCCTCAACTTGATCATAGGCAAAACTTAAGCATGAGTTTCAAAAGTTTCAAGCAAAGCAAATAAGATTGTTTGAAAAAGTTTAACTCTTTTTCTTAAGAAATTCTCTTGAACTGAATGTTAAATCATCAAGTTTTCTTTAAGTATGAAGTAAAAACTAATTCAAGTGATGTTTTAAAAGAAATAGAAGTTTAGAAATCCAAATCCATCCTCATGTGCCTTCAAGAACATTTTCAAAGAAGAAAGGCTTACTTTAAGGCATACATATGATTCCATTAGGTTTTTTGCATTAAAACCATTCAAAAACAAGATGGATCAAAAAGAGAGATGATAGTGAGCCTAGAAAATAAGTTTAGCTACTCATGAATAATATAAAATAAGATATGAAAATAAAAATAAGGCAACTCATGAATTGGAGAAGAAGAGAGGCTTTGAACCTTTATTGATGTCACTTCAATCTTCATATTACAATCACTCTATTCCTCTCTCTCACTGGTATTTGGACTGAACTACAAATTAAAAAATAAAGATACAACTTTTCTATACTATCTAACAAAGAACCTAAACCCTAAAAATAAAGAGAAAAACTTAAACTAACTTCTGCTTCTTTTTTCTCTGAAAAAATTCAGTATTTATAGGTAAAAACCTAATGGGGGAGGGCGTACGAAGATAGGGGGAGCAAATGCTCCCCAAACAAATGCAACCAAGATGCATTTTCGCGGCCATGGCGTGGCCAGGTGGCCATACCTGGTTGGTGGGACTCCTTTGTTTGGTGATATGCCCTTATCTCTTGCTAGTTTTCCAATTTCAGCTCCTGAATTTGATGAAATGGCATTTGATCTTTGGCTTTAACTAATTGATTTGGAAAGATTCGTTTTAACTGGTTTTCAACTTCTCTGATTTGCCATGATCTGCCCTGATTTTTGATTTAGAATTATTTCTGAATTAAGTCAGAATTTTGATGGGCTTTTGGGCTCGTTTCTCTTCCCTTTCCTTTAGCAATGGGCCTGCATTTTATAAAGAAAAATAAGACTTATTAATAGGATTTATTAGATAATAAACATAGTAATATGACAATATATATGCAATATATGTGACCGATCACACCCCCACACTTATCTTTTTCTCGCCGTCGAGCAAAACATAAAAACTAATCCTAATCAATTATTAGACCACTTTCGCAGGTCACTCGATTGCACTGAGTATGTGCAACAAGCCGTTAAACCTCTAGGTTACCCCTAGAGGATGAGTTTTGTCTCGTGAGGGTTTTCAGTGAATTGCACCCACAAAATCCATAAAGAAAGAGAAAAAATGTTAGTATTTTCGAAAAGCATTTTGAAAAGAGAGAAAATATTTGATGTATATTCGTAAGAGTTCAAGTTATCTATAAGTTATAGAAAAATTAAACTTTTCATTCCTAAACTTAGTCTTTATTCAAAAATATGTCATCAATCAAAGTAAGGAGTCAAATTGTATTTCTCATCTAGTCTATTACTTTACCCTAAGTTACATGCACCTTCATGACCATAAGGTTTTGACTAAGGATTCTTTAATTTTAACTCTTATGCCTTGTTTATTTTGATTTTTGCTGGTATTTATTCCTCAATTCCATTAGGCTTTCTAATCTGCCCATGTAACGAGCCTTTAGTCGGTGACACCTAAACTGGACAGTCTTAGGGCACCAGGTGAGAAAACACTCCTAAGGACTTAAACACTCGAGCAAACAAGGCCACGAAACTAAGGGCTTGTATTTATAAAATGTACCCCCTTTATGCGTGAATACTTATGCCTCATGGGGCATAAATACCCAGCTTAATCGGAGCATATATATATATATATATATATATATATATATATATATATATATATATATATATATATATTTCAAACTTATCTAATTATCTTTGGCATAAATACCAAGGCTTTCTTAGGCCAAAGCACCTAGCTAATCAATAATTAGATTTGTTTATTTTTCATGGATATACATTTATTTTTTTCTCTTCTTTTTATAAGGCATAAGAATCTTTGTTTTTGAACCCTAAGTGTGTAAGTGTATAAGGTGTGCATATTTCTTCAAGGTAAAGATCAAGACTAAATTACTTTCATTAATTTTCTTCCTAACCCTGAAAATTAAACAAGTCATCTTATTTTGACTAAGTATAAGAAATCCTAATTATGATTTTCTTATTCCTTAAAATTGACTTAATTTCTTGCAAAAAATATATCAAAATATTGTTCTTTTCTTTCAAAAAGTTATATATATATATATATATACATATATATATATATATATATATATATGTATATGTATATATATATATATATATATATATATATATATATATATATGTATATATATACATATATATATATATGTATACATATATGTATATATATACCTATATACCTATATATATATGTATATATATACCTATATATATATATATATATATATATATATATATATATATATATATATATATATATATATATATATCTTCTATTTTTTAGTTATATTAGTCATGTTAGAGCCCTCCCCACACATATCTCATGCATTGTCCCCAATGTATGAAAGAAATGTATAGATGCATGAAGTGGAATGTAAAAGAGGTGCATAATATATATATATATATATATATATATATATATATATATATATATATATATATATATATATATATATATATATATATATATATTATGCAAAATTATGTACACCATCATGTTTCTCCCACACCTAGATCTTTTTCGGTCTCATCCCTCTAGATCTTTTCCCATCATTCCAATGGGTTCTCTTTATAGGGCATAGTGGGAGGCTAATCTTTTTTCATTTTAGCTCTCTTCCTCTCCAATCTCACCCTTTTTAAGTTTTTCTTCCTCATATTTCTACATTCATTATTCAAAAATTGATCACCATCACACTTCTATGTTGGAACTTTCTCACTATGATTGCTTGGGAATTCTAACTCAGTTTCAACATCTCCTCAAAATTTAGATCAACACTTTCCCCTGGAGGTGTGTAATTAACCAAAATATCCCTAGTCGGTTCATCCAAAAACATGAGTTCTTCTTCGAAGAGGTTTTCAAAGCTTAGACCAATCGGAGGTTCTTGAATTATATTCTCATGTGATATATTATTGATTGGCTCATTGAAAGTGAAGATATTCAAATCAAATTTTCTTTTTTTAAAGGGGACTCTAAAATTAGGATCTCTGACACATGTCTTCCCATCAATATAATCGCATTCATTCTTAAATAATTCATCAAGAAACAGAGACTCATTCTCTATATCTTTACTTTCTTTATCACAATTGTTTTCAACAAAGTTTACCTCAAATGTTTGGTCTTTTATCTTACGAGGTTGTTTTTCTAGGTTGAAGACATTGACTTCTCTAGTCATGTCCCCAAAGGTTCATCTCATAAACCTATTCCTACAATTGATAATAGCATTGGTAATAGTAAGGAATGGGTGGCCTAAGATAATAGGAGTTTGAGCCCTAGGATTGGACACAGGCTGTGTCTCAAGACTATGAAATCAACTAGGTAGATAAACTCCCCGACCCGGATAAGGACATCATTAATTTTTCCCTTTGAAACTTTCACAAAACGGTCAACTAGTTAGATTGTGACTCGTGTTGGACTAAGATCGCCCAAGCCGAGTTGTTGATAAACTGAGAATGGAAGCAGGTTAATACTTGCCCCTAAGTCAAGAAGTGCACGACTAATCTCGGCTTGTCCTATAGTGCAGGCAATGGTCGGACAACCCGCATCTTTATATTTGACAGAAATTGAACCCGACAGTAGCTCACTAATATTAGAGGCTAAGAAGACTTTCTTGGGTACATTAGTCTTTCTCTTCTTCGTGCACATATCCTTAAGAAATTTTGCTTAGGATGGGACTTGTTGGATGGCATCAAGATGTGGCACATTTATCTTCACTTGGTTGAAGATGTCAATTATCTTATCCATGTGTGGATTTTGCTTGTTGTTCTTCAGCCTATTAGGAAATGGTACTATAGGCTTGTATACCTGACTGGTTGACTTATCTATTTCAGATCCGTCAGATTTAGAAGGATTGGGACTAGATGAGGTGGATGCTTGAGTGTGATTGTGCTGAATGAGATTGGATGGTGTTGACACTAGATTATCAACTTTCTTTCCCGACCTCAATGTGTGAACAACATTACATTGATTCAATGATTGATTCTCAGCCAAATGAGCTTGTTGAGAATTCCTAGGATTTATTATTGGCTGACTGGGTAAGGTACCCTTTTGCCTCTCATTCTGTACATTGGCTAATTAGCTCATTTGAACCTCTAGCCTTTGTATTATTTGCATGAGGGAATCTTGGTTCTTCATATACCTTTCCATGTTTCTCTCAAAATCAGTCATTCTCCTTTCAAGTTGAGGATTCTGGAAGGAAGATTATGGAGTTTGGTTGGAAAAGTTTTGTTGATAATTTGAAAAATTGGGCAGATGGTTGGGAGAATTATGATGGTAATTAGTAAAGTTAAGTTGATGATTGAAAGAATTATTAGAATGATGAAAGTGGCTAGCATGGTTGGATCGTGGGTGGTCATTATTGTGTTGGCTCCATGAGAAATTTGGGTGATTTCTCCAGTCAGGATTATATGTTGGTGCGTAAGGATCAATGTTCGGCCTTGAAAAGGCCACATTCATTGGTTCAGGATATTGTTGCTAAGTTTGAAACACAGGACACTCCTCAAACACATAATTCATGGCTTGACTGTATGTACAGCCCGAAGTTGAAAATTGGTTTGGGCTGACTTGATTGACTAGACTTGGTTCCTTAGTTTTAAAGCTTCCAGTCTTCTCACTAGGTTAGCTAATTAGCCTCGTTAGCTATGGATGATTCAATTGAGTGGAGACCTACTTTTGAAGAGATGGAGTTTGAATTTCTCGAGTTTTCACTAATTGGTTCCCATTGGATGGTCTTTTCAGCTAGATTCTCATATAAATCCCATCTTTCATTCTCATCCTTCGACATGAATCCCCTTGGCACATAGTATCTAAGAGGGTCTTGGTTGAGTAGTCTAAACTGTCATAAAGAATTTAGCGTTGTCGCCATTTCTCTATTCCATGATGAGGACATTGGACAAGGAGGTCTTTAAAGCGTTCAAATTACCTCCAAAACGGTTCATTAGGCTCTTACTTGAACTGCATGATGTTCTTCTTAACGAGAGCTGTCTTATGAATTGATAGAATTTCATCAAGAAGACCTTGATGAAACCAACCCAGGATGTGATAGAGCCGGCCGCTAAGCTATAAAGCCATTTCTTGGCTAAGTCCTTAAGAGCAAATTGGACGAATCTCAACCTAATAGCATCATCTATAAGGTCTGGATTTTCATCATTAAGCATATTTTCTCAAATTCTCTTATGAAGAAATAAGCATCTTTGGACTCTAAGCCATGGAACTTAGGAAGTGTGTTGATGAACTGTGGCTTAAGCTCAAAGTTGTGTTCACCAATTGATGGAAGTTGGATGCAGGATGGAAGTGAGGTTCTAATGGGATAGAACCTATCCTGCAAAGACGTCGGTTAAGCCATAACCAAATCTGGTTTGGTTCGAACTTGGGTGGTGATGTGTTTCTAGTTAACCTAGATGAATTAGGGTCTCTTGATCACACTTACATACACAAACACTATCACAAACAAGTTCACCAATAGTCAACAAAAAGAAACAACCAAGCCTAGTTTAAGGTAACCTTGACCTAGACAACTCCTAAATGGTTGATTGTCCACAGGAGGTATAATGTAGACTTTGACCATAACCTAATAAGCCAAGTCAGGGCAAGATTGGTGGGAGGTATCCGCACAAAAGCGACGGGCCTAATTAAGCCAAACCACCAGCCTTCAGGGTTTTGCCCCTCAATCCCTGTCCTTAAACACTGATTTGGCAGGAATCAAATTCTAACACCTTCCCCCTTAGGATAATCTCCTAATGAGTTCGAGATGTCCCCAAGGCTAACATCTATCAGATTTTAAATTAAGCTTAGGTTGTGCATGCTTGGAGATGGTTTGTGGGCTAAGGAAGGGTAATGACTTCCCCACCTTATCTTGATTTGGGTTTTGCCTTTAAGATATATTGTGCAAAGCGTGCAAGATATAGAAAAGTAACATTCACAAGCAAATATCATCAAAGAATGTTCCCTAACTATATGCTATGCATACGTACCTTGTCTCTAGTTATCTTCAATAGTATTCGTAAAATAAACGTGATTAGACAAATACCTAGAATGCAAGTCTAAACGTCTTTTAAGCAATTGGCAATCAATCAGATTACTGTTGGATTAAAAATAGGAAGAGTGAATCAGAATAGCAAAAAAAACACACAAAAATTTTATTTTTGCAAAGCAATATGTCCTGCAAAAAAAAGTTTTTAGTAGTGCAAAAAATTTCAAACTTCTGTTTAGCAATTTCTTGAAATTATGTTTCCTACTTTCTAGAGTAGGGGCACAGAATAGCAAGTCTTCTCTTGCAAAACTTGAGTGCTAAATCTTATTCCTTAACGTCCTTCAAACAAGACATCAAACTTGTTAGAAAACAATTACAGCGTTCCCTCCCCGGCAACGACGCCAAAAATTTGATTGAAAAGTTAAAGTGACAAGAATTATTATCTAGCTTTGGGTTAACGAGTCGTGTCCAAGAGGAGGAATGCGATGGAAGCGCTTCGATGGTTTGGTTTAACAAGCAAAGAATGGTGTCGGTGTTTTTTTATAT
Organism: Agave tequilana; assembly: GCA_038442645.1. Taxonomy (NCBI): domain Eukaryota; kingdom Viridiplantae; phylum Streptophyta; class Magnoliopsida; order Asparagales; family Asparagaceae; genus Agave; species Agave tequilana. The sequence goes on along the minus strand of JAVJIF010010468.1, from coordinate 48,595 downwards.
TGAAAAGAGAATGGAGAGTAATTAAGTAATTTTAAGAAAAATTGAAAACTTAGAGAAGGCTTTTGAAAAGGTGATTTTTTAAAAAGTGTAAAGATCGTTTGGTTATTTTTAATATATAAAAAAAATCTGGGTTCACTATCTTACTACTCAATGATATGTTTTTCTCTTAAAATTCTTAGTGCCTCAACTTGATTATAGGCAAAAACTTAAGCTTGAGTTTTGAAAGTCTTTAGCAAACCAAATAAAATTGTTTGAAAAAGTTTAACTCTTTTTCTTAAGAAATACTCTTGAACTGAATGTTAAATCATCAAGTTTTCTTTCAAGTATGAAGTCAAAACTAGTTCAAGTGATGTTTTAAAAGAAATAGAAGTTTGAAAATCCAAACCCATCCTCATGTGCCTTCAAGAACACTTTCAAAGAAGAAAAGCTTAGTTTAAGGCATACATATGATTCCATTAAGTTTTTTTACATTAAAACCATTCAAAAACAAGAGGGATCAAAGAGAGAGATGATAGTGAGCCCAGAAAATAAGTTTAGCTACTCATGAATAATATAAAATAAGATATGAAAATAAAATAAGACATACCCGTGAATTGAAGAAGAAGAGAAGCTTTGAACCTTTATTGATGTCACTTCAATCTTCAGATTACAATCGCTCTATTCCTCTCTCTCACTAGTATTTGGACTGAACTACAAATTAAAAAATAGAGATACAACTTCTCTATACTATCTAACAAAGAACCTAAACCCTAAAAATAAAGAGAAAAACTTAAACTAATTTTCGGTTCCTTTTTCTCTGAAAAATGCAGTATTTATAGGTAAAAACCAAACGGGGGAGGGTGTACGAAGATAGAGGGAGCAAACGCTCCCCCTAACAAACGCAACCAAGCCGTGAAAATGCAGCTTTGGCCACGTTTTTGTGGCCATGGTGTGGCTAGGTGGCCACACCTGGTTGGTGGGACTCCTTTGTTTGGTGATATGCCCTTATCTCTTACTGGTTTTTTCCGTTTCAGCTCCTGGATTTGATGAAATGGCCTTTGATCTTTAGCCTTAACCAATTTATTTGAAAAGATTCATTTTAACCGATTTTTAATTTCTCTGATTTGCCATGATCTGCCCTGATTTTCTGATTTTGAATTAATTCTGAATTAAGTCAGAATTTTGATGGGCTTTTGGGCTCGTTTCTCTTCCCTTTCCTTTAGTAATGGGCCTGCAAAAATAAGACTTATTAATAAGATTTATTAGATAATTAACACGGTAATGTGACAATATATATGCAATATATGTGACCGATCAACCACAAAACCTTGAACTTAACCAATATCAACCCATTGAAGAATTGGCAAGTTTTCATTTTAATGAGATTAAACTTGATTATGAATGTGAACCCGATCCCCAACCTTGTGACTCAGTTCCCATTTTTGAGTCTATGTTTACTCCGGTATCCATACCCAATTTAGGCATAACCCAAGTTGGACCAATTTTTGAGCCAACATTTATGAAAAACACCTAGAGGGGGGGTGAATAGGTGTAAGTGCTAATCTAAGAAACTTAATGCAAACTAAGTGCGCTAAATGCGGAAGCTAATGCAAATTATGCACAAACTAATACAATACAACAAGTGTAGCCGAATTTCCCTTGCGAGGCTCTGGACTAACTCCCCTTGATTCCCCTTGAAATGGGTTGAGGCGCTATGTGAAGCTCTTGTTGGATGAGTACAAGTTAGGCACACACACACAAGCAATCCAAGCAATAAGAAATATATGCACACACAATCAAGCCAAGCTATCAAGGATAAATTACAATATGAAAGATGCAAGGCAACACAAGCAATGTATATAATATGAATGCTATGAAAGTATGATGCTTGTATTAAATGATACTTTGCACAAATGTAAAGAGAGAGAGTTAGAGAGACAATGGATCAAAACGCAAACACCAAGATTTGTTTCGAGGTTCGAGCACCTTGCTCTACATCCCCGCCTACACCACCGTGTAGGATTTCCACTAGCTCAACTCCCACCGAGGGAACCTCTACCGAAGAGGATTTCTACAACTCAAGGAGTACCGAACTCCTCTCTCAATACAAATCACAACACCTCACACTAGAGGTGTCAACCAACAACCACACCTCTACCTAAGAGGCTTACAAACACAATCTCAATCACCTCACACTTGAGGGATCCAAACCAATACCACTCCGATCACCTCTACCGAAGAGGGATTCACAAATAAAAGGAGGGTTACAACACAAGAGGTTTACAACAACAACCTCAAACTCTCTCTTTCTTTCTTTCTTTTCTTTTTCCACAAAAACAAGATCCTAATAGTTTAGGATAGGTGATAGCTCAAGTGTGGAAACAAGGTGTTTTTGGAAACCAGCAACAAAGAAAAACTATTTGGGAAATCACTTGTAAATGTTAGAAAATGAAAAAACAAAACAATCTCCTAAAACCCTAGCTTTCTTTGATTTTCCAAAAACCCAAAAACAAATAAGATGAAATCTTTTTGACTTAAAAACTCTTTTAAAAACTCTTTTAAACTCTTCAGAAAACTGAAAATTTTTAGCTCAAAAATTCTTTTTCAAAACAATGGAGAAATGGGGTATATATAGCCCCTAGGAAAAACTAGCCGTTAGGCTGATGTGGCAGTCTGACCAACTGCCGGTCGACCGGCCCGGTCGACCGGCCCGGTCGACCGCCAACGATCAAAAATGTGACCGTTGGGCAGCAGCGGTCGACCGGTCCGGTCGACCGAAAATTCCCGAGAGCAGAGCTCTCAACCCGGTCGACCGGTCCGGTCGACCGTCCACTGTGCCTAACAGACGTGCACGTCTATGCACATCGGTCGACCGGCCCGGTCGACCGGCCCTTGGTGCGGTCGACCGGTCCGGTCGACCGTACTGGCCTGGCAGGCACAGTGCAGAACTGCACAGATACGGGATTTGAAAATAGGTCTTTTCACTCAATAAAAATCCCATAAAATCACAGTAAATCTAAAAAATAGTTTTAATCACAATAAAAACTTTTTTTCTAAAAAATTGTTTTTCTAAAACTTGTTTTATCATTTTACTTTGATAACCAAACTTGTGATAAAAATTTCGAGACATATATCAATCATATCAATTCATTTTTGTGTCTTGCCAATTTATCAAAAACAAAACTTGTATTTTGTCATACTTGATTTTTTCAAAACATGAATAGGGATATCAAAATAAGTTTGTTTACCAAGTTAAAGCATGTATGTATAAATAGAAAACATCTACTATACATATAACATATGTAAACTTGTTTTGATCAACTATTCATAAAAACCAAATATCAAATCATAAAGCGTGTGTGTTTTGTGCACTTGAGCATATCAACTAAACTAAGCTTTACAAATATGGATCTAAAACTCTATCTAAGCTAGGATACCTAAGTCTTATTGACGATCTTCATCTTCAAGTAGACTCGGTCAAAAACTCCGTGATTCTCCAAGTGCAAAGGTATGATCTTTAAGCTTTGGCACCGGAATCACCATGATAAGCTTCTAATCATCTTGTTGAAGCTAATCATCAACTAATATCCTGTTAATGATCTGAAACTTAGAAACACAAGAATATTAGTAAACATAACTACATGAGTGTTGATCATCATCAAAACTAGAGTGGAAGGCCATTGGGCCAACAATCTCCCCCTTTTTGATGATGACAAAACTCATGGAGTTATATATGCATGGATTAAAGATAAGCTTCAAGGAAGCTCCCCCTTAACTCATGCATAACAAATGAATAAATAAATATGCAATGAATATTAAACATGAAACATGCGTATGCATAAACAATAAATGGTTCTAGATATCAAATGGAATATTCAAAACAAAATAAGCTCTAGATACCAATTACAAAGCAAACTCTATAAATCAATTAAACTTAATATTCTTGAGATTCTTGAGATTAAAACATAATATATGCATAAACATAAGCATGCATATAAAACACAAATACTTCTCCCCCTTTTTGTCAATCATCAACAAAGGGGTAAACAATCAAAACCATAGATAAAATGAGGGGTAAAAATCTTTCTCCCCCTTTTTGTCAATCAAAACAATGCAAACAATGTTCTCCCCCTTTTTGTCTAAAACAAAAAACAAAATCAATAAGGGGTGACTACAAACATGATATCAATTAAAAATATGTCAATGAAGCATCTTGATACCAATAAACAAGAATCAATATATGTTATATGCTATATACATTCATGAAGAGGAAGACGCTAAGTTAGCTTCCCCACACATATGCATTACATGAAGAAGGGATGACAAGCCCCAATTCACATAACACATATTATGTAATGCATAAGAGGAGATGTGAAGCTCCCCATACACACGTATATCATATAAAGAAGAGTTGTCAAGCTCCTCAATTTATAATATACTCAACATGAATCTATATGTAAGAGAGATGTTAAGCTCTCCTTGCATATAAGAAATACAAATCAAAACTTTGAATATTCTCTTTAAACAATATTTTGAAATACCAATTGTAATTAAACATAACAAATTACCAATTGTAAAACAACATAACAAATTTTGAATGTCTAAACACAAATTTTGATACCAATTGTAAGAATATATTTCATTTTGAAAATATATAAACAAATTTGATGTTGATATCATATATTCAAAATAACAACTTTTAATCATAAAGAGTGGGAGTACAAATACCAATTGAAATATAAAATCAAATTTTCTCCCCCTTTATGAAAAACAAACTAAAGACATGCATAGTCTTGATAACAATTTAAAAGTAATCAATTTAAACAAAATTGAAACTCAAGCACTAGCATAAACACAAACATATATATGTATGAAAGATAGATACCAATAGAAATTGATATACTTAGAATTTAAAGCATACATACATACAAAACATATATGAGTATACAAGAAGATCAAAATGATACCAATTGAAAGAGTTCAATGATACCAATTGACATAACAATAAGTTCAAGTGTATACATCATATTTTCTACCACCCAATCATAATTCAAGTTTTAAAGATTTTCAATTTAGGGCATACATGAACATGATCTCCCATCCTACCGCCCTTGATGGTAGGGGTTTTCAAAAATAGATTTGAAAATATAGCTTAGTTTGAAAATCACTACCAAATTGAAGAACATCGCAATTAGTTAAATGGAAAACTTGTTAACTAGTACGAAATCCTTCAAGCAAGGAATAAAACACAATTGTTTTTCATAAACATGAAATTCACATCATATCAAACACTCAAGTTCAATTAGGCATAAATAAGACTCATGAAAACAAAACATGAGCAAGCAATAGATGTGAGTGTACAAATAAAATATGAAGATCATAAATATGAAAATTAGGCAATAAGCTCAATTATTCTTTAAAACACGAAAATCATCAAAACTATCTAATCTTCAAGGCATATGTATTTCTAATACAAACTAAAGTATACATACATATCCAAAACATAACGAGTCCACAAAATATATGCATGAAGGCACGTGGCTCAAAAAGGATACTCATGTATAGTCAATAGTTTGGATAAGATAGACATATACATGAAGTTAAATATTAAACACATGAAAAACATGAAAATCATGATAAGCTAAATTTTTATCAAGGCAATTTTCATTTCAAGGTATATGTATGAATTGTCAACACAAGAAGTATACATACATATCCCTAAACACAATTGAGTCCAAATATAGATTTGCATGAAAGGAAAATGACTCAAGGGGTATACATGTATATCTTAAAGTTTGGCAATACAAACATATACATGAAGTGAAACACACAATCATAAAACAAATCCAAAAATGGAATACAAGTTTGAAATGTATGAATCATCAAAACTAGACTATACTAACACATCTAATGGGTTCAAATAAGCAATCAAGCCCAAACATATATAGATTTATTTGTGGCCCACTATATGTACAAGTATAATTCCTAGTCTTAATGAAAACTAACATCTAAACAAGTAATCTTAACAAGAAGCATCAAAACAAATATGAAAATCATCATGATAAACCTAAAACATGACTACTATGTAAATTCACATGTATTAGATTCATGATGTACATTATAGCTTAAACATAAGTGAGAACACTAAGTATGGGATCATATAAGCATGTGTATCTCAAATACTATACATGTATGTCAAGGATCTAATAAACATGGAATGAACATACTAATCCATAGACATCAAAAACATGCTATAATCAAAGATGAAATATAAAGCGTGTAAACAAATAATAGGGAGTTAGGAATTGTTACCAAAACCTAGAAGGCAACCTCCTCGTCTCCAAAACTTGGTGGTCCTCTCCACCATCTCTTCCCTTGAAAGTGATGCATCCAATAGATTTCCTTTTAAGTACGGAACGCATCCACTCCAAGGTGTCATCACTCTCACGTCATGTGAGAGCCCACACCTACATCATAAACAATAGGAGGGGTGGTCTTTGGTACCCACATCTTGTTGGGTCCATGGGGGTTAGTCCCTTCTCTAACCCAAACAAACTTCTTTGCTAAATTTGAAACATTTAATCTATCATAACAAAATTTAGCAAGATGGCCCTTACGACCACAATGTGTACAAGTGTACACATGAGCATACATGGTGTGATGGTGTCCGTGAGGAGCATGTGTATGCCGTGGAGGGTGTGCATGCATAGAAGATGGAACTTGTTTCTTTCGAACCAAGGATTCCAAGCGTGTATGGTTCTTAGCACATTGGCTCATAGTGGAGCCCAAACAATCTACTCTCTTCTTTAGCATACAAATATCATCATTAATCCTAGAAGAAGAGGTACATGCATTAGGTAGTCTAGATGAAGAGGCTACACTAGCATGACAAACATGTTCATCAATCTTATTTTGTAAAAATTCATTTTTCTTTAAACAAGCATCCAAATCTTTAGAAATTGAAGCAATCTTAATTTTCAAAGAATCATTTTCTTTTAAAACAAAATCAACTTTTGAAGACAAGTTTTCATTTTTCTTCAAAAGAATATGGCAATCATTTTTATTTTTCAAAAAGTTATTTTCTTTAAGTGCAAGATCAAGTTGAGATTTTAATGAATCCCTCTCATTATGGACCTCAACCTTTTCTTGCAAAACACAATCAAGTCTAGAATGCAAACACTTATTTTCTTTTTCAATTTCTAGACTTTTCTTTTTCAAAATCTTATATTTTTCAATTAGTTTTTCACAAACAATGGAAAGTTTTTCATTCAAAGCATGAGCATCAATATGATCATTTGAAGAACTAGAACAATCATCACTATCATAGTGGGATTCCGAATGTACCTCAAGGGAGTCATTCCCTTGGACCATGAAGCATTGTGGATCGGATTCTCCACTAGATTCCTCTTCTTGTTGGATTTGGACTTGAAGCTTGGAGGTGTTGGTGGTTGTCAATTTGTTCCACACTACAAAAGCGGAATCAAAGTTAGAAACACATAAAAGATAATCTTTAGGAAGTGTGCTTCTAATAGCCTCTAGGGCTTGTGCATTGGCCCCTATATGATTGCAATCACCAAGATAACATCTCTTGGTGGCGGCAAGAAAGACATGCAAACCTAGGGTTTTTAGGTACATGGACATCCTATACTTCCAAACATCAATGTTGGAAGGGTCAAAGCTAGGAGGGGTCATGAAGTCCATGGTAAACTATGAATGTGCAAACAAACAAATGCAAATGAGATTAGCAAGCAAATGGATCACTCCTAGGATGTTAAGCCTAAGTATCAGGAGCACTAGCTCTGATACCAATTGAAAAACACCTAGAGGGGGGGTGAATAGGTGTAAGTGCTAATCTAAGAAACTTAATGCAAACTAAGTGCGCTAAATGCGGAAGCTAATGCAAATTATGCACAAACTAATACAATACAACAAGTGTAGCCGAATTCCCCTTGCGAGGCTCTGGACTAACTCCCCTTGATTCCCCTTGAAATGGGTTGAGGCGCTATGTGAAGCTCTTGTTGGATGAGTACAAGTTAGGCACACACACACAAGCAATCCAAGCAATAAGAAATATATGCACACACAATCAAGCCAAGCAATCAAGGATAAATTACAATATGAAAGATGCAAGGCAACACAAGCAATGTATATAATATGAATGCTATGAAAGTATGATGCTTGTATTAAATGATGCTTTGCACAAATGTAAAGAGAGAGAGTTAGAGAGACAATGGATCAAAACGCAAACACCAAGATTTGTTTCGAGGTTTGAGCACCTTGCTCTACATCCCCGCCTACACCACCGTGTAGGATTTCCACTATCTCAACTCCCACCGAGGGAACCTCTACCGAAGAGGATTTCTACAACTCAAGGAGTACCGAACTCCTCTCTCAATACAAATCACAACACCTCACACTAGAGGTGTCAACCAACAACCACACCTCTACCTAAGAGGCTTACAAACACAATCTCAATCACCTCACACTTGAGGGATCCAAACCAATACCACTCCGATCACCTCTACCGAAGAGGATTCACAAATAAAAGGAGGGTTACAACACAAGAGGTTTACAACAACAACCTCAAACTCTCTCTTTCTTTCTTTCTTTTCTTTTTCCACAAAAACAAGATCCTAATAGTTTAGGATAGGTGATAGCTCAAGTGTGGAAACAAGGTGTTTTTGGAAACCAGCAACAAAGAAAAACTATTTGGGAAATCACTTGTAAATGTTAGAAAATGAAAAAATAAAACAATCTCCCAAAACCCTAGCTTTCTTTGATTTTCCAAAAACCCAAAAACAAATAAGATGAAATCTTTTTGACTTAAAAACTCTTTTAAAAACTCTTTTAAACTCTTCAGAAAACTGAAAATTTTTAGCTCAAAAATTCTTTTTCAAAACAATGGAGAAATGGGGTATATATAGCCCCTAGGAAAAACTAGTCGTTAGGCTGATGTGGCAGTCTGACCAACTGCCGGTCGACCGGCCCGGTCGACCGCCAACGGTCAAAAATGTGACCGTTGGGCAGCAGCGGTCGACCGGTCCGGTCGACCGAAAATTCCCGAGAGCAGAGCTCTCAACCCGGTCGACCGGTCCGGTCGACCGTCCACTGTGCCTAACAGACGTGCACGTCTGTGCACATCGGTCGACCGGCCCGGTCGACGGCCCTTGGTGCGGTCGACCGGTCCGGTCGACCGTACTGGCCTGGCAGGCACAGTGCAGAACTGCACAGATACGGGATTTGAAAATAGGTCTTTTCACTCAATAAAAATCCCATAAAATCACAGTAAATCTAAAAAATAGTTTTAATCACAATAAAAACTTTTTTTCTAAAAAATTGTTTTTCTAAAACTTGTTTTATCATTTTACTTTGATAACCAAACTTGTGATAAAAATTTCAAGACATATATCAATCATATCAATTCATTTTTGTGTCTTGCCAATTTTATCAAAAACAAAACTTGTATTTTGTCAAACTTGATTTTTTCAAAACATGAATAGGGATATCAAAATAAGTTTGTTTACCAAGTTAAAGCATGTATGTATAAATAGAAAACATCTACTATACATATAACATATGTAAACTTGTTTTGATCAACTATTCATAAAAACCAAATATCAAATCATAAAGCGTGTGTTTTGTGCACTTGAGCATATCAACTAAACTAAGCTTTACAAATATGGATCTAAAACTCTATCTAAGCTAGGATACCTAAGTCTTCTTGACGATCTTCATCTTCAAGTAGACTCGGTCAAAAACTCCGTGATTCTCCAAGTGCAAAGGTATGATCTTTAAGCTTTGGCACCGGAATCACCATGATAAGCTTCTAATCATCTTGTTGAAGCTAATCATCAACTAATATCCTGTTAATGATCTGAAACTTAGAAACACAAGAATATTAGTAAACATAACTACATGAGTGTTGATCATCATCAAAACTAGAGTGGAAGGCCATTGGGCCAACAATTTATTCCCGCACCCATATATTTAAAAATTGAATCACCAATTTTGGATAGTCACATTCCATTGATAAAAAAATAATGTAAATTTCAATTCTTAGATTTGGACTCAATAATTGAACCAATACCAACTCTTGAACTTACACTTAATTTTTCTGGGTTAGTAATGGTACCCGAACCTATCATTCTTGAGCCCAAGTCAACCATTCCACCAATTCACATTCTCTTGTTGGACCAAGGTATTGACCACAATCACTACGTGATGATTTTTTAAGACTGGTCATATGAAGGTAATAAGTGTCATGATAGGATCTTTCATGATCCTATTTATATTGGGGACTGTAAATATGTAAATAGAAAAGAGGTCAATAAAGGTGGGTTCCGTGCACCACCACATTATCTTGATTGGGTACAATGCTTGGCCCAATCTGGCCACCACCGGAACCACCACCTTGTGGTCACATTTAGCCTTCCCTTTCTTCTTTTTCATGCATACATACATTCTTTCATACATTGAGGACAATAATGAGATATGTGTGGGGGAGGGTTTACTAACATAGGTAGATACCAGTAAAAAAAATTTAAAAAAAAACTTTTGAAAAAGAAAACAATATTTTGATTTATTTCATTAAGTAATTAAGTTAATTTTAAGGAATAGGAAAATCATAATTAGAATTTCTTAACACTTGGTCAAAATAAGAGTATTTGTTTTATTTTTAGGTTTAGGAGAAAAAATTGAAAAAGTAATTTAGTCTAGATATCTTTACCTTGATGAAATATGCATGCTTTATACATTTACAAATTTAGGATTCAAAATAAAAACTCTTGTGTCTTAAGAAAATTATATATAAAATAAACAAACCTAATTATTATTTAGCTATATACTTTGGCCTAAGAAAGCCTTGGTATTTACGCGAAAAGTAATTACGTAAGCTTGAAATATATATATATATATATATATATATATATATATATATATATATATATATATATATATATATAATATATGTATTAATATGTATTAACATATCTAATAATCAACTAGTTAGGTCTTAGGGTCTTAAGAAGCCTTAATGCCTACACGAAAGAATATTAGATAAGTTATACATATTAAAAAAAATTGTTTAAAGGGCAACGAAGTGGTAATACTTTGAACTTCTTACCAAAAAAAAGAGAAAAGTAATAAATATATATGACATGAGAGTTGCAGTTGAAGAATCCAAAGAAAAAGAAAAAAATTCACAAAGATGCATATGACTTAGGGTAAAGATAATAGACTTGATAAGAAATTCAGTTTGAATCCTAACCTAAATTGATAAATAAATATTTGAATGAAGACTAGGTATAAGAATGATCAATTTGGTAATCCGAAAAACTTATAAATTGCTACAAAGATATTTCAAATATTTTTCCTCTTTTAAAATGAAATTTCAAAAATATTAACATTTTATTTTTCTTTCTTTATGGATTTTGTGAGTGTAATCCACTGAAAACTGATCGTACACATATTTTGCATTCTTTTCATTACACTCCTATATATATCGTGTAATAAATCTGCTAATTTCTTTGTCTTAAATGTCTATTTTGTAGAAGATAATAATAAAGAGAAAGAGGATTAAACCAAATAAATACCAATTAAAATCAGATTTAACTGGATCTATTTAGTTAGCTGAGGATAATCCCAGATCTAGTTAGAACAAATCAAGGATTGGGGCAAATGTTCAGCTGAAGATCAGAGCAAATCAGAAAGATAACACCAAATGGAAACCAATAAAATTCAGATTTCTATAATCTATTTTGGTTAGCTAAAGATCAATCGATGATAATATCAAATACAGAGAGATAAATGGATAGAGAGCAGATCAACGGATGAGATGAAGCAAGTTTGACTCAGATTCTGACTGGATATATTTCAGTATTTGAATCATAACTTTTTCTACCAAATCTCAAATCTGATGATTCAAGATGATCCAGAACGATGACTTATAGAGCTACAACTCTTATGTTTATCACTATTTCTAATTCTGTCATTTGATAAGTGATATTCAGCAATCAATACGCCAATAAACTGCAGATCAGAACTGAATATCCACATCAAATCAAGTTTGAAGATAAGGAAGGATTCAAATTCAGAAATGGCCAGCTTTCCCTATCTTCATACTCCTCTAATCTCTGCATTTCTTCTATAAATACCTACAATCTCAAAGGTAAGGGGGAACGACGAGGCAGCGAGTAGAACTTAGGCTAATTTGTAGTTTGTAACTTAGGCTTTTATTTTCTTTCATGTAATTTTTATTTTCTTTATGTAACTGAGAGGAGATAATACTTTCATGGAGAAATGAGAGCAAGCTTGTACTGCAGGTGACACCGGTGTAAGTGATCTTTTCTTCCATTGTTATTTGAATTGAATCAAAGTTACTTTTTCTTCTTTACTCTTGTTTTCATTTACTCTCCTCTAATGTGTTACAATCCAAGTGAATCTGTTAGCCTCGAGACTGCTTAGCCATTGCAAGTGCCCTTGATGGCCTATGGTGATGAACAACCCTTCTCTTGCTAGTATAGTTTGCCCTTTTATTCGTAGTGCAGATCGAGAATGGGGAAGATCCTATACGCCATGCTTGATTGCCTTCAAAGACAAGGTAAGTCGTCGCAACGTATCCAAGGTATATGAGCACTGAAGAGGTAAGTAATTTTTAGGTTATCTTTCTTTTCTTTTATTTTTTAGTTTCAATATCACAAGCTCCAACCATCTTTATCACTCTTTTCCATTTCTTTGTATATAATCTATTTTTCATTTTTCCATCTTCTTAATCTACCATCTTCTTCCTAATTCAACTTTAACAATTTTTCCTTTTTCTTTTAAAAAACTAAAGAAGAATTTTTAACCATTAATGGTATCTTAAAAGAGAACTTACTAAAAAGCTTCCATCGCTAGTCCCTCCTTGTGGATCACGACCCGCATAGCCACTTGCTATCGCGGTAGTATTGAGAACTTGTACTCTTTATTCTTGTAGTTCTGAAATTCTATATTTATGTGCAGGTTGTAACTCAATCAAAAACCCTCACAAGACAACACTCGTCCTTTAGGGGTAACCTAGAGGTTTAACGGCTTGTTGTACATGCTAAATGCAATCGTAATACCTACGAAAGTGATATTAGGATAGTTAGATTAGTTTTTTTATTTTTATTTTTACTCGAGGACGAGAAGAAAGATAGGTGTAGGGGAATTGGTCATCAATAATACATATTTTCAATCACATTTCTATACTTAATTTTTATAAAATATTACTATTTAATTCATTTATTGTTTAGTAATGTGCAGGCCTCTATGATCCAAGAAAGCCCAAGAGAAAGCCCAAAAGAAGCCAAAGGCCCACAAGAAATATGAAAATAAAGATTAATTAGGAAGAGAAAGGAAGCATCTTTTCTATCTCATTTAAATTTGGGTTAAAATCTAAAGGAGGAGAAGGATAGAGCAAGATGAATCCTCATCCTAATTAAAGATGGAGGTGGACTTCTACTTGAACCTGGTTGCTTGCACTATAAGATGAAGATAAAGGGGAGAAAATTTGAATTTGATTCGGATTTGGAGATAGCTTGGTCTCCAAGTTATCTAAAGAGATCATCATATTTCAAAATTCAGAGCCCAAATTCAAGATCTGAGGATAGATTTTCAGATGGACGGATCAGAGGAGGCCACGCTCAAAAGCGCGTGACCATTGGCCACGCTATTGCGGCGAAAACGCGGCGCCGCGTTTTCGCGGCTCTTTGGATTCAGATGGCGCCACATTTTGGAGAGAGTTGTAATGAAATTCTACATCTCAAATCTCCTATAAATATCCCTACAGAGCAACAGAGAAAGAGAAAGATCACAGAAGTTCAAGCTTAAGGTTTTCTTTAGATTCTCTTTCTTTTCGAATTTTCTTCTATTATTTCATTTTTTTTTATTTGGAGAAGAAGATTGTTGAAGAAGCAGAAGAGCTTTGTAATTGGGCGGTAACATCCAATAAAATAAGGTTCTTTATTCTTTTACTCCTCTTGTTTTTCAATTTAATTTAGTTTTTTTATTGCTTTAGCATATTTGCTTTTCTTCTTTTAGTTTTGATGCAACTTTTCTCATTCATAATAAATATTGAAAATAAAAATTAAAATTAAAATATGAGTAACTAATTTAACTTATAGTTTGCTAATCTCTCGATCAACCTAAGTTTAGTTTAAAAGATGAACTGATTGAAATCTATACTAGTTAGAAACCCTAGGATTAATTGATATTCTTGAAGATGAATAAATAATTAGGTTTAACTAATTTAGGATTGCACTTTTTATAGTTACTCATAATTTATATTTAAATACTTTGATAGCATCATGTTAAGTTTAAAAAAAAGACTTTTCATATGCTATGCTTAGAAATTAGGATGAACTAAGTTTTAATTTCAATAAGTGTGCACTAATTAGGGTTTACAATATTTTTACTCATCTTGCTTGATTCTCAATTGTAGGCTATCTAAAAATCACTGAAGACAAGTCATTAAAAAGCAGAGTCCAAACTCCAGACGTAGTGCTAATCGTGGCCACTACCACAGCACCAAGACGCGAGGGTCGAAACCTGCGTCTCAGCATTACTGCAGTAGCATCACTACAGTATCAAGACGCGAGGGTCGAAACCCGCGTCTCTACTTTACCACAACGTCCAAGACGCAGAGCCCAGAGCTCGCGTCTCACACAAAGCTTGACGCAGAACTTGAAGCTCACATTTCAACCAAAGGCAAAGTTCAAGCATTATCTCAATGGTTAAACACAAGGCTTGAAGCTCGCGTTTCAACTACAGAGGAACCCTGCGTCTCGGTTATAACTACCCTCATTACTGGGTCAATTACTACCTACGTAATGAGGGAGTTAACCCCATTATGGAGTATTTTTAGGGGACACTTTTACCCCCTGAAACCTCTATAAATAGCCCAGTTTGCTATAGAAGAGGGGTCGGCAAAAATCTGGTCGGAAGAACTTCGGTTATAAGATGTAGAAAGACTAAGATCTCCAACTAAAAGAAAGAGAGAGTTCAACTCTTCTAACAATTTGTTGCGTACAAGTTTATTTTTGGCCTACAGTCTCTTTAAGATTCTTGTTAGACAGAAGCTGTGTTAGTTCATTCACCATCCAAAGAGAAGATTCCCAAGAAGTCTTGACGTTCACCCGGTCAACGGAAAACAAGATTCACTTTCTACCGCCACATCAAGAACCCGGCATTAAATAAAGGGGAGATTTGAGCTTGAATATCTCCTCTCTCTTGTGAGAGGATAATTGATCCGCTGTAATTTTTTTACCATCAAATAAAGAATTTACCCCTCGATCTTCAATTTTTCCTCACCAAATAAGAGATGGCGACTCCGCTGGGAACTACTTTCTCTACCGATGAGCAAGTTGTGGCGCAAAGTGACGTCACCTACATGGGAAAAATGATCGAATCACTCATTGTCGAGTTCGTCCAGGAAAAATATGAAGAGTTCCTCTCTTCCGGCTCCAAGAGCCCTAGAGCGCGGCAGTACCGCAAGGTTTCCTCGGGCACCCGTTCTCCAGTTCATTCTAAGATCCCTCAGATACGACTGGCACGAAGAGTGCCATGGCTAATCATATCACACGTAACACCCGCGTCAACATCTCCCATGAGACCCGCGAGGTTAGCGTTATTGATATTCAGCCCGTTCGTGCCCGTCCTCTTCCTCAGTCCCAGGTCACTGGGGGTTCCTAGCAACCCGTACGGCGTAACCGGAATGGTGAAAGATGACAGAGATGACGTGCGCGTCAACTACAGGCACGAGAAGCTGGAACAATTACCTATCCAGCAGATATAGAACGCAAGGCTCAAGTCCGCACCTCTCCTGAACCAAGTCAGACGCGCGAAGTCCACGTTTGGAGACCTAAACGCGAAGCCCACCAGGCCTGCGTTTCTGAAGCTCTACTTCCCAAATGCGACGTTCAACAGCGCGAGGTCCGTACCTCTTCTTAGAGACACAAGACCCGTGTCTCCCCAATCAGACACGGAATTGAGAAAAATCTGAGTATCTCAACCGTCGCTAGCTAAACACGACAACCAGCAATGCAAGGTCCGCAACCCTTCTCAGCAGAGACGCGAGGCCTGCGTTCTCGAGCTGAAATGCGAGAGTCGCGTCTGTCTTACAGGACGTGAGCTCCGTGTCTCAGAACCCTGCGTCTCAGATTTGTGACGCAAGGATAGCTCTCAGAAGTTAAAAAGCCCTCGACAACCTGAGGCTGATCTCTTTGGCCCTCGTCTGACAAATCTAAGAGATTATTTGACGAAGAAAAGGAGTCCTAATCAGATCACTCCATCTTGTTGCTGTGAACGACTCATCACGGCAATGCTCTCTGAATGCCGCTACAGCTCATAAACAAGCAAACAGTCGGTGTTCAGACGATTGACCTCAACCTCCCGATTAGCCAAGAAGCGTCACTCTCACAAAAAGGGAGCCTTCTCTGACATGGAGTACCCTAAAGTCACTGCAAACATGGTAAGCAGATGTAGGAAAAACAACCGGCGGTCAGCTCCGATGAGTCTGACACAGAATCGAAGGAGTGTATCGGCATACTGGCACTCGGACTGGTGCAGTCGCCCCGATCAACTACAGTGCCCTAGCTCGGGGCATTAAAGTAAATGAATCACATTCCGCCATTGCAGAATCGTAGGCCTCGAACTCTTCCATAGAGAAGGAAGCCTTTGCGTACATGATGAATACTCCCGAGGAGACGGCCAAGCGCTTTGAACTGCAAGCCCAGGTCCAGAGGGAACAATTCGATATGATTCGCGCTCAACAAGAATCTATTGATACCCTTAAGCAGATGCTCACACAATTGCTTGAAGACAAGAGGAAATCAACCGACAAAGCTTCTTCTAAGAAGTATAAAGGCAAACGAAAAGAAGGAGAAAGCTCATCTTTCGTACATATCGAGGAGAAGGAACAATCTAATTCCGAGTCGTCTAAATCCTCGTCTAAAGAGGAAGGCAACCCGGAAAATGGGGGTATTCATTCCAAAAGAATGAGTCAATTGGAGCAGCGTCTGGAAGCCCTTACCAACCGAAAAGGCCTCCAAGAAGCAGTAGTGGTCCGGCCATATCCGGCCGAGTGGGATCTTGTCCCATACCCTCCAAAGTTCAAAACTCCAACCCTACAGGCTTTCAACGGCAAAGGGTCACCGAACTAACACATCTACTACTTCAAGTCTCTGACAGGAAATGTGGTAGATAATGATGCCATCTTGGCACGTTTGTTCATCGGCACTTTAAAAGGGCTTGCCTTTGAATGGTTCATGAAACTCCCAGAAGGATCCATTAAAAACTTGGGTGATTTGGAGAAGCTCTTCCTAACACGCTTCCTTGAAGATGACTCGGAGATTACAATGCCCACTCTCCTGGCCACGAAGCAGCGAAAGGGAGAGTCAGTCAAAACATTTGTGGCAAGATTTCAGAATATGGCACTCCGATGTCCCAGCGGTATGACCCAGGCCACCCTGGTAGAAACATGCCGCCACAATCTACAAAGTTCAATTCTAGTTCAAATAGGAGTTGCTGAAAGCCGCACCTGAAAGCAATTGTTCCAGCAAGGTAAACAGGCTGAAGAAATTATCGCCAGGGTTAGGGCAGAAGAAAATAAATTCAGACCCGAAAAGTCGACAAGGCGCATGCCAGAAACATCTTTTCAATCAAAAAGAAAAGATAATTTGGCAATGGAGACAAAATCCTCAGTCAAACCTCAGCCGGTTAGGGGAGGTGGTTCTTCAAGTCAGCCACGCGCCAACAAGCAGTATTCCTTCAAAGACGAGCATGTCGATTCGTTGTTCAAGTTACTCAACAAGAGCAACAGATTGAAACTTCCTGAAGGTATACATCTTGAAGAAGTCGGCAAGTCCGATAATCCTAACTGTTGCCTATATCATAGGATGCTAGGGCACTTCACCAAGAGTTGTTACGTCTTCAAAGATGTCCTTCAAGCTTTGATCAATGCAGAAGTGCTAAAGCTCTGTCCAGAGTAGAAGAAAATAACAGCTAATATGACATCATTTCTTCAGTTCAGAAAACAGCCTCCAGCACCGTCCGGAGTAGTTCCCATCCCAAGAGGAGAACTAAGGATGATCAATACAGACCCACATCACCAACAAGAGAAGGGTCTTGTACCTATCCCTACACTTCAGGCAGAAATTATGTAGGTTCATCCTTACCTTATCGAAGGCCAACAGTGGACTACTGTTACCAACAGAAAGTCCAAAAGCAAAGCAAAGCCTCATCCTGCAACGTGGTGTGTGCTTCTTCCTAGGAAACAGAAACTGATGTTCCCTCACTAACTGATTCGGAAGAGGAGACAATTGTCCTTGCAACAGAACTCAATAAACCGCTTGTGGTAGAAACTCGTTGGGGTCAGTCATATTTAAAGAAGTATGACGAGATGGTGGCAAGCCCTCCTAAACCTAATACAGAGTCAATCAAGCCGTCCACAAAGCAACCGGTGGAGAAGCAAAAAGAGCTTCAATTTTTCAAGGCTCTCCTAAAGACAACGCGGAAGGATCCACCACACCTTACCGCTTCTATGTTCTGACTCAATTGGCCAATATCCCAGCCAGAATCACCCTTTACGAGCCTCTGAGACTATCAAAGTCAACAAGAGAAGCTCTGAGGGAAGCCCTAGCTGATGTTGAGATTTTCATGGCCCAGATCCTGACTGGATCACAGGAGGAAGATGAAGAAAACTGCCTCTATGCCTCCCAAAATGCTCCCTGCATCACCTTCATGTCAGATGACATGCAGGTCACGGGGAAACGTGATCGGCCCCTGTACTTCACAGGACACATTGGATCATCAAAAGTGAGCCGCATTCAGGTAGATTCAGGATCCACATTGAGCATCATGTCTCGCCGTGTTATGCAACACTTAGGGATCCCCACCCACCGATTGAGTACCACCCAGACTACCATCTATGGTTTCAACGCCAATGGTATGCGCCCAATGGGGAAGATCAAGCTCAAATACCAGACCGGGGACCTAAAGTCTAAAGTGACGTGCTATGTAATCGACATCGACACTTCGTACAATTTGCTGCTAGGATGACCGTGGATTCATCGTAATTCTATCATCTCCCCATTCTCCATCAAGTTATGAAGTACATTGACGGAAGTGGGAAACTCTGAACGTTTATTGCCGAAAGGCATCCGTTCAAGGGGTAGAGAACTATTTCACAGACTCCCTCCTGTACGAAGACTCTCTAGAAACAAATGAGAACCTATAGCCAGAGGAACCAGACTCTGGTAACAAAGCTAACATTGAGCCAGAGGTGGAAGAAAAGTGCATGTGAGAATTAAATCCAATTGTAACGAGCATTAATAAGCTCAATATTAATAACACCGCCGATGATGTAGGCGAGTGGTATATTAATGAAGAGTTAAATTTGGCTTGCTTTCCTGTGTTTCCTTCTGATTCAGTGCCATCAAACACTAGCACCGAGGTGCGTGATGACCCCTAGTCGGCAATGAATGCTCTGACATCATTGCATGTACCAATGAAGTCATTTCTCAAAATGTACCAAGATGTCGGTGATACGCAAGAATCAGTATTCATGGTTCCAGCAAGAAGCAGAGGCCAAAAACTAATTCTTTTCGGAAGAATTAAGTCCGAATTGATGTCTCACAAAGACTCAGAAAGCGAGAATGAATTTCCTCAGTTCTCTAATTATGAGCCAAGTGTGCTCAGAATGATGGAGAGGATGGGGTATGATCTAACAAATGGTCCTGGTTTGAACTTCAGTAAAGGAAGAAGAACACTACTTTGATCTTTCGTTCCGAAAGGAAAGATCCTTGATTATTACCATCGAACTCGCAGGGGTTTGGGCTATGTGTTAACTCCAATTCCGTCAGCCTCTGAGTCCAAAGAGTCATTATACCATAATCACTCGTCTAGCACATCATCGTGGGAGTCGGACGTTAGTATGCGCAACCTCTTCGGAGAACTCTCAGTAAACATGGTGTCAACAAGCCATCTAGAAGACGGAGATGAAGAAACGATCCAGTCTGATACAGATCCTTGGATCAAACACCTAAATACTCTCTGGGATGTTCACTTTGAACAACGCGAACCACTCACGGAGGATAAAGTTACACAGATTAATCAGGAAGATGAGGCTAATCCTAAGCCCATCTTTATAAGCGAAAGCCTATCATCCTCCGAGAAAGAAGATTTAATATCTCTTGTGCGGGAGTATATAGATGTTTTCGCTTGAAAATACGAGGACATGCCTGGGCTTGATCCTCGAGTGGCTATGATTGCCTTAACATTAATTCAGACGTGAAGCCAGTTAAACAGCAACAGCGACGGTTTCGTCCAGAAATAATGGTAGTAATCCAGCCAGAAGTCAAGAAGCTTATAAACTCTGGCTTCATTAGGGAGGAGCAACACCCTGATTGGGTAGCCAATATCGTCCCCGTTATTAAGAAAAACGGGAAGATCCAGATCTGCATTGATTTTTGCGATCTAAATGAGGCCTGTCCCAAAGACGAATTCCCTCTCCCAAACACGGATGTCATGATTGACAATACGTGTGGATTTGAACGAATATCCTTCATGGATGGATTCTCAGGAATCAAATCAAAATGTATCCTGATGATGAAAATCATATTTCTTTCTAGACACCGCTGGGGTATATTGCTATACTGTCATGCCTTTCGGATTGAAAAACGCTGGGGCAACATATCAGAGAGCTATGAATGCAATTTTCTGCGAACACATGCGTAAAATAGTAGAATGCTACGTCGACGACATTGCAGTGAAAAGCCGCGCCAAGGGCGACCACATAGCAGATCTAAAGATAGTTTTTAAAGTCATGTGGGCACATCAGTTGAAGATGAACCCTCCCAAATTTTTCCTGGGGGTAGCCAGCGGTAAATTCCTAGGGTTTGTAGTGATATCCAAAGGAATTCACTTAGACCCAGAAAAAGTCCGCGCTATCTAGGAGATGCAACATCCAAGGAATCTCAGGGAAACAACAGTCGAGCTGATAGGTCGAAATGTTCAGAATGCATTTTCGAACAAAGAACATATAGTATTGAGACCACCTCGAATTCTCCAGCTTCTGTACGAAGGGAACAAAACCTGCAGAAAGAGGCACCGCCGTCATCAGTGAAGGGCAGTGCATAACGTACCAGGCCATCAGGTACATATATGGAAGCTCGATCCTGGGGTTAGAGGTCTTCACTATCGGCCTTCCCTCCGAATCGACCACTGGCCTGCCCTTAGAATCTACAATGGCCTCCACTTGGCACAGGCTTTTGACTAGAGCCTATAAACCACTCTGTATTCCGGCTACCATCACTGGAAGGAGAGCGATAGATTTCTCGTAGGCAAGCAAGACCGTCGGGTATACCACATCAGCAACGATTACTTCATGCGGCAGCGTTGGCACCACACAACGCTTCAGCCATAGCATGAGAAAGCCCGCCAATAAAGCTCGGTCAGAAATGGGAACTTGGGCCTGGTGATGAAAACTTTCAAAAACTGTATCGGGCTTTAAAGTATCCTAGTTCTACTCAGTGGTGTAAAAGCTTGTGGAGCCATTGATCTTCTCAGTAATCTCCTTGTCAGTAAAAGGGGCCGGACTAGTCACTGAGCTATCCTTCTCATTTATGACATTGAATAGATAGCTTTCCCAGGACATCTGCTTGACACCCCTATTCCTTCAGGATGATATCTGCCCGCAGATGTGAAAGTGGCACAACACTTCCCAGTATGTCTCATACACCGAGGGTTCTCTTTCCTCAAAAGGTGAAGCTCCTCAGAAGTCGGGACGTACTCTTCATAAGGGGCATCTCCCATAACTAGCCCTGAGACTTCATATAGCTCATGAAGAGCAAGCCCCATCTCTTCGGCTGAGGTAAAAAATGTGCCCGTCAGAGATTTATAATGCTCCAGGATGCCATAAAAATTATGGGAACTCTGCGGGATGCCATATTAGACGGCCCTGACCGAGTGATATAATCCCACCTGCTGCAACAGAGCCCCGAGCTCGACGAGAACAAATCCAACCATTCTACCCCACCATGATTTGTCGGTAGAATGGACCCACCCGAGCGGATAAAAGTCAACGGGAAAATCACCCCTAACTTTCAAAAATTGATTGATGAAGGTAGTGCCAAGCTAAGGGGTTTCTCCTTTCAGATATTCAGGCCTAACTAACCCGAGAAATAAACAAAAGGCATCTTTTCCCTGGCTAGCAGAGTATACTTCTTTGGCACTTAATCTGCCAAGAGAGAAGCCAAAGACAAATCGGGAAAGATCCCAATCCATCGTACGATGAATGGACATATGTTGAAGATAGGACAAGGAATACATCCTCTCCATATTGGGAAGGAAGAACCTTATGTCCCCTACCTGACGAAGCCACTTATAATCTCCGTCATGCAGAATCCTATCATCCTCGTCAATGGCGTCACTAAAGAAGAAAACAGGCTTCCTTAACGGAGAGCGGGAATCCGTCTCGAACAGCCTATCAGAGATAATCTCCCGAAGGGTCACCATACTGGCCTTGGAGATCCTCTCCTTTCACTCCCTTGACTTACGAGTAGTCACAGAAGCAGTCTTCTGAAGTACGAAGGTCAGATTATAATCAGCCCCACCTACGTACCCAAAGTGGCATTTCTTGGACAAGGGGTTTGAAGAGTATCGTACTGCAATGAAGACGATAGTTAGTCAAAAATCTAAAAGAAAATGGCTAAGTGTTTGAAATTCAAACACGGAAATGAACCCAGATGCGAAAATCAGCAAAATCCGCGTCTAGACTCAAGAATGCGAGGCTTGCATGAAGCCTGCATTTCAAAATCCATAACTTAGAAAAATTTCAAAGTATCGGACTCAGACGCGAGACTCAGTAAAACCTGCGCCTGGCTTTAAAGACGCAAGGATCACATGAAGTCGGCGTTTAAACCTCCCATACTTAGAAAAATTCTAAGTATTGAGCTCAAAACGTAGGGCTCAATGAGGCCCACGTTCAACAATCAGATACAGACTCAAGTTGATGAAGCCAAGATGCGGAGGTCGTCAAACCCGCGTCTTGCCTACCTAAAAATCAAACACAGGCATGAGCCTCGCGTTGGCGATTCACATTCAAAAGAGACTTAAGAGTTAAAAGAACTCTTTAAGCCCCTTCAATGGTGGAAACCAAATCAGATGGTTTTACTACCTGAAATGGGGGCCTCCTGCGTGGAAGAACCACCCATTTGAATCTCCGGAGAGACAGCGCTCGAGGACGAGGAAGCAGGTTTGGTCTTCGGTGCCATTTTGACCGTGAGATCGGTGTTGAAGATAGTGAAAATGAAAATAAGCTTCAAGCTTTTCTTAACCCTAAATATAATGCTAAGTGAAGAAGAAGAAGAGTCTAATGATGACTCTTAAAAGACTGTTATCTTTTATAGGCACAATGATCCGCAGAGATACGTGGCGCATGTCTCGAGACCTAATCCCCGCCCGACATGTGCCGTGCGTCTTAAATGCGATGCGAATTTCACGCATCAAAGGAAGGATGTCCCCTAAACTCCGCCAGACACCTAGCAACTCGCCCAAGACGCGGGACTCGTGTTTAACAAAAATCGCATCCCTCCAAAAGTCGCGTCTCTTCAGCAAGGCCAAAGCCGCGCCTAGTCAACAGGGTAAGAGCCGTGTCTTCACTTCAAAGATCGCGTCCCTCCAGAGGCCGTGTTTCTTCAAGCGAATTAATAGATGTGTCCCCACTCCGAGTGAAAACTGTGTCTCTAAAGCAACTGACCCCTGCGTCTACAAGATTTGCATCTAGTCTTTGCTTCTGCAATCAGTTCGATAGTATACTGGCACAAGAAGACGACTGTTTACCCCTGGTTCAACAGTACACCAACAACCAGCTCAGAGCACTGAGAAGGTCTGGACTGCGTATCTATACACTCACCACGATCATCTCTAGTGGCTTCAAAGGGTTTTATAGTACACTCACGAGGACCATACTCCAGACAAGATCAAGCTCAGAGTATCTCAAATGATTGTCAGTCCAATCATGAGAAGTAAGAATTCAACCAGAGTCCAAAGTATTTTGAAATCTATCCCAGTCAACCGCGGAATATTGAAAACTTTGGAGGGGGTTCTGTAGGCTGTCGAAAAATCACTGAAGACATGTCATCAAGAAGCAGAGTCCAAACTCTAGACGCAGTGTTAATCATAGCCACTACCACAGCACCAAGACGCGAGGGTCGAAATCCGCTTCTTAACATTACTGCAGTAGCATCACTACAGTACCGAGACGTGAGGATCGAAACCCGCGTCTATACTTTACCACAATGACCAAGACGCAGAGCCCAGAGCCCGCATCTCACACAAAACTTGACGCAGAACTTGAAGCTCACATTTCAACCAAAGGCAAAGTTCAAGCGTTACCTCAATGGTTAAACACAAGGCTCAAAGCTCGTGTTTCAACTACAGAGGAACCCTACGTCTCAGTTATAATTGCCCTCATTACTGGGTCAATTACTTCCCACGTAATGAGGGAGTTAACCCCCATTATGGAGTATTTGTAGGAGACACTTTTACCTCCTGAAACCTCTATAAATAGCCCAGTTTGCTATGGAAGAGGGGTCGGAAAAATCTAGTCAGAAAAACTTCGGTTGTAAGCCGTAGAATGACCAAGATCTCCAGCTAAAAGAAAGAGAGTTCAACTCTTCTAACAACTTGTTGCATACAAGTTTATTTTTGGCCTACAGTCTCTTTGAGATTCTTATTGGACAGAAGCTGTGTTACTTCGTTCACCATCCAAAAAGAAGATTCCCAAGAAGTCTTGACGTCCACCTGGTCAACGAAAAACAAGATTCACTTTCCACCGCCACATCAAGAACCTGGCATTAAATAAAGGGGAGATTTGAGCTTGAATATCTCCCCTTTCTTGTGAGAGGATAATTGATTCGCTGTAATTTTTTTTACTATCAAATAAAGAATTTACCCCTCGATCTTCAATTTTTCCTCACCAAACATCAATCAAAATTATAGGGTGGATAATTCTTTGTAGATTCAATATGATGCTCACTCTTTTTAAACTAATACTTAGTTGTGGTAGATGATTAGTGACTTATAATTTCTTTGGTTAATTAAATTTCTTTCTTACAATCAATGTCTATTTTTCTAAGATAACTGTTAGAGAAATCATTCCGAAAAGGTTCCATCGCATCCTTCCCTGTGGATCGACCCGTCTTGCCCTCGCTACATAATTACATTGAGGAGAGACTAAGAACTTTCTGACTTTAATTCTTGACTTTATTTCCAATACATTTTCTCTCAATCAAAATTTTTGGCTAGAAAATTCTGGAGGCAAAATCAAGTGGTTCTCCTTGATTAGTAAAGAGAAAGATAGCTCATAAAACATACTAACTTTTGTTTTTCTATACTTCTCTTCCATCCCATCAATCCGAGGCCAATGACTTGAGTAACATTATGCAATGTTTAGAATCACACTCGGACCCGCGACACATAAAATAATGCGAGTACAAATTAAGTACGCCATATAACATACACTTTTTGTTAGAAAATTACTTTTATGAAGAAAAAATATGGAAAAAGCAAGAGTGACAATGCGTTGATTCAAACTCGAAAATTCAACCCATTAAGAGATCTGAGATCCAGTTGAAGATCTAAACTCATGAGTTTGGGTTCATCTGATATTTTTCTTCATATATGTAATTTGCATTCTAGAATGTTTTTTGGCTCAAATATGTAACTTCCCATAAAAACTGGTGTCGCCTAGTATCGGTGTTACATTCCAGAATTTTTATTTGCAAATCAGATAGAATTTTTGAATCTGATTTCACATTTTCCTCAGGATAATATTTTTTATTTTACAGAATTTTTGAGAACTGCTCGGAACTAGTCAAATTTTGACTCATTAAAATAATATTAATTAATTAATTTTTAAACTACCTTTTCCTTTCTTCTTTCTTCTTTCTTCCTCCCCAAGTCTTTTCCACTGACTTAATGTTAGAAATAATAGACATGTTTAAACATTATCAAATGTGTATCTAGGTCTAAGAAATATTCAGTATACTTGTGGTTATACTACCAATCACATGTTGGTAATCCAAGCAACAGAGAAGAGGGACACCAGAGAATGACCATCAATCACACGAACAAGTAAACAAAGAAAAAAAAGAAAACACAAGATTTAACGGGGTTCGGCAATTTGCCTACATCCTCAGGGCAAGGGAAAAGAGTTCTTATTGAATTAATCAATTACATGTTACAAATATTGAGGACAATACCCCTCTTTATATAACCAAAGAAGCTGATTGAGCATGACCTGCACACAAAAATACAGAATTTTAGAACTTAAGAATAAGGAGTGCAAGTTCTCAATACTATCACTATAGCAAGTGGCTATGCGGGTCGTGATCCACAAGGAGGAACTAGCGATGGAAGCTTTTTTAGTAAGTTCTCTTTTAGGTTACAAAGAATGGTTAAAGATCTTCTTTTAATTCTTAAAAGAAAAATGAAAAAGAGTTATAGTTAAGTTAGAAAGAAAGTGATAGATAGAGAAGGTGGAGAAAATGGAAGTGGATATGTACAAAGAAATGAAAAAGAGTGAAAGAAATTTGAAAGATTGTGGTGTTGGTAATTTACACTAAATTAAAAGAAAAAAAACCTAAAAGAAAAACTTACCTCCTTTGGTTGATGACTTACCTGGAACCCTTGCATGTTTTACCTTACTTCGGAGGCGATCAACGCATAGCCCATAAGATCGATCTCAGTCCCCATTCGCATTACATCATCAAGATGAACAAGAATGAAATGATACGAAATCTTGAGGAGGAGAACATCATCATGAAATATCGGTGGCACTCACACAAACATGGCTATACTGATGCTTCTAGATTCACCTTTTATTGCTTGAAGAAATGATGGAAGAAAGGAGGAGGGTACATCGGTGTCACTCTCAACATAAGCCTCTCTCTCTTACTTACATGAATCTCAGTCTAGCCTATGCTTACAAAGAAATAAAAATTACATAAAAAGAAAATAGAAACCTACACTAAAAAAATGAAAAACTGGCCTAAAATCTATCTTTGCTAGGTCGTTCCTCCTTTTTGCCTTTGAGACTGTAGGTATTTATAGGAGAAATGCAGAGGGTAGAGGAGTGTGAAGATAAGAGAAGCTGGCTATTTTTGAATTTGAATCCTCCCTTATCTCCAAACTTGATTTGATGTGGATATTCAGTTCTGATCTGCAACTTATTGGCGTATTGATTGCTAAATATAACTTATCAAATGATATAATTAGAAATAATGATCAACTAAAGAGTTGTAGCCCTTTAAGTTCTCTTTCTGGATCATTTTGAATCATCAGTTTTGATTTCTTGTAGAGAAAGTTATGATTCAAATACTAAATTGTATCCAGCCAGAATCTGAGTCAGAATTGCTTCATCTCATCCGTTGATCTTCTCTCTATCCATTTATTCCTTTGGATTTGGACCTGTATTTGACGTTATTCTCGGTTGATCTTTAGCTTTAACCACCTGATTCACTAAAAGCTGAATTTAACCAATTAGATTTGGGATCATCCTCCTCTAACCAAATAGATCTAGTTAAATCTGAATTTCACTGATATTTAATTGATTTTATCCTCTTTCTCTCCATGATTATCTTCTGCAAAATAGACCTTTAAGATAAGGAATTTAGTAGATTTATTAAATGATAAATGTGAAATGTAGTAAAGAATAATGCAATAAATGTGTGCAATCACACCCCACACCTATCTTTTGCTCGTCCTCGAGCAAAACAACAAAACTAAATCAAAGATTATTAGACCACTTTTGCAGGTTACGCGATTGCACTGAGCTTGTGCAACAAGCCGTTGAACCTCTAGGTTACCCTTAGAGGACGAGTTTTGCCTCATGAGGGTTTTTAGTGGATTGCACCTACAAAATTCATAAAAAAAGAAAAAAATATTAATATTTTGAAAACACATTTTGAAAGAAAAATATTTGAAATATTATTGTAAGATTTAAAAATCTCTAAATTATAGGAAAACCAAAATTTTCATTCCTAAACTTAGTCTCTATTCAAATATTTATAATTAATCAAAGTAAGGAGTCAAATTGTGCTTCTCATCTAGTCTATTACTTTACCCTAAGTCATATGCACCTTCGTCACCGTGAAGTTTTGACTAAGAGTTCTTTAACTCTAACTCTTATGCCTTATTTATTTATTTATATATATATTTATTTTATTTTTTGTGATATTATTCCTTAGTTCTATTAGGCTTTCTAATCTGCTCATGCAAAGAGCATTTAATCGATGACTCCAAAACAAAACGGTCTTAGGGAACCTGGTGAGAAAACACCCCAAGGACTTAAGGACTCTAGCAAACAAGGCCATAAAACTAAATATTTTATTATATGAACCGTTTTTAGGCGTGAATACTTATACATTATGAGCCACAAATACCCAGCTTAATCAGAGGATTTTTATAGATATATAAATATTTCTTTTTTTTCAAACTTATCTAATCATCTTTTGCATAAATACCAAGGCTTGCTTAGGCCAAAGTACCTAGCTAATCAATAATTAGATTTGTTTATTTTTCATAGATATACATACATATATATATATTTTAATAAGGCATAAGAATCTTTGTTTTTGAACCCTAAGTGTGTAAGTGTATAAAGTGCGCATATTTCATCAAGGCAAAGATCATGACTAAATTACTTTGACAAATTATCTTCCAAATCCTAAAAATCAAACAAATAATCTTATTTTGATCAAGTATAAGAAATCCTAATTATGATTATTCTATTCCTTAAAATTGACTTAATTCTTACAAAAAAATATGTCAAAATATTATTTCTATTTTCAAAAAGTTTTTAAATGTAAAGAAAATGTTAATATTTTTTCTTTTTTTAAATAAAAAAAAGCCTAAGTTATGTTAGACCCTCCCCCACACCTATCTCATGCATTATCCTCAATGTATGAATTAATTCATAGATGCATGAAAAAGAAGAAAGGGAAGGAAAATATTACCTTAAGGTGGTGGTTCCAGTGGTGGTCTGATTGGTCCACGAAATGCGGCCCAATCGAATTTTTGTGGAGTTCGGAGGAACACACCAGAAATCTCTCTTATATAACCCACTAAAATGATGTATATATGACCGATTTTTATTAAATATTTTACCCCATCTAATTTCCAAATTTCATAATTAATTTCGGAGTTAATTTTGTCAACCGCCTTGTCCTAAAATGGAGTGTGAAAAGATAGAATGATTGACTTGGACTTAGGAAATACGGGAACTAATACCGACTCAGGAAAGTGACTTAAGTCAAGTAAAGGTTAAGGAGTCGAGATTGGTTCAAGACGTGGGTCCAAATCAAGAAGTTAAAACTCAAGTCCACATTCATTTTTTCACAATGAAATGTGACTTAATATTGATGATTCAAGTTCAAGAATGACAGGTGTGGGAATCAAAACTGACTCTAAAATATTACTCAAGTTGGGTAACAAAACAAGAGTCGATATTGATTCGGGAATTTGAACTGGATCACAAATTTGAGAATCTTGGTCACATTTCTCATTGAGTTCAATTTCATAAAAATGAGACTTTGCCAATTTGTCAATGGGACTTTCAAAAGTATGAAATTGGTCAAGTTCAATATAATGATCATCAAAGATGGGCGATTCAATTTCATTATGAATTGACACAGGATCCAATGTTGACTTGGAAAAAGATTAAAATCAGGTGAAGACACCGGAGTCATTATTGATTCAGAAAGTAGAATTGAATCACTAAGTTGAGGTTCAGGATCATATTCATTCTCAAGTTCCATTTTAGGAAAGGAATAACTTGCCAAACTGTCAATGTCATTTTCAAAATTTGGAGTTTGGGCAAGTTCAAATGATTGTGCTGAAATGGAATCTTGTTTTTCAAAATAATATGATTCGTCGGCTCTAACAGAATGGTTAGCGACATCAGAAATAGTCAAACGGTGAGAATGGAGAGTTTGGGCCATCATATCGATGTCAGATTATGAGCGTTTTGAGCCTGAGTCATAGCTTCAAGCATCTTTTCATAGTTGATTGGTTCATTGTATTGTTGCGATTGGACTTGAAAAGATGAAGTATTATTTTGGAATTGGTTGTGAAATTGTGAGTCTGCCAGATTTTGTGATTTTTGTTTGGACTCACGCATACTCATTTCCAAAATTGATGGTTTTCTATTTTGGACTGGTGGAGCTGAGTATGAATCTTGAAAATATTATGGACAAGGTGGATAAGGAGGACAAGTTGGTTGAAAATTGGACTCAGGGGAGGTGAATCCCCATTGACTCTGTTAAGAGTTGAAATTATTCTAGAAATTATGGTCATAAGATTGGGGGCATGGGTTATATTGATTCGGATAAGACCAATCCGGTACACTAGGTTGGTTAAAGTTATGATATGCCGGATTGATAATATCCAAAAAAGAGGTTGGGGTGTATTATGGATTACCATTAAAATTGAAAAAATTATTGTTATAAGCCATATCACACAATAAAACACAAACAAAGAAAAAAAACAAACAAATAAGCAAACAAATAAAAAGAAAAAAACTAACCTAAGTTAGGGTAAATCTTAGACCTCGACGACTCCTAACTAGTTAGACTGTCCACTGGGGGTATATTGCCGAATCTAACCACAAGTTAATCGGCCAGGTAGGGGCAAAATTGGTGGGAAGTATTCACGCAGAAGCGACGGGCCTAATTAAGCCAAACCACCAGGCTTCGGGGTTTTGCCCCTCAATCCCCAACTTTAGTCACCGATTTAGCAAGTGTCAGATTCAAATCAACTTTCCCCTTAGGTCAGTCTCCTATTTGTGTCCGAGATGTCCCTAGGACCAACGTCTACTCAGTTTAAGTTAGGCTTGGGTTAGTGAGTGAGGAGATTGTTTGTGGGCTATGGGAGGGTAATGATTTTCGCACCTTATCTTGTTTATAGGACAAGCCCTTAAATCAATTTAGTGCAGTATACAAGTATATAGGAAAAAAGTAACACTCAAGCAATATTTCATACAAGAATGAATGTTATACTAAATGCCATGCACACATACCTTGGCTCCAACACTCTTCAACAGTAAATAGAAAATGTAATGAAATAGACACGTGCCTAAATGTAAAGTCTAAATCAATTTTAACATTTACAATCAACTTTTTACTGTTGTGTTAGACATATTTATACAGTGAGTCAAATAAGGAGATAAATGCTACAGATATTTAAACTATGCAATTCAGCCAACCTGTAGAAAATACATGTTAGTAGTTCACTTAGATTGCCACAAGAATGTAGCAAATCTGAGGGCTTCTGGACTCTACTTTCTTGAGCAGAGTCCAGAGCCACTTATATGTCCACTGCAGCAAAAATTCCTTGTTGTTAAATCTGTACACCAAA
The DNA here is from genome assembly GCA_038442645.1 of Agave tequilana. Classification (NCBI taxonomy): domain Eukaryota; kingdom Viridiplantae; phylum Streptophyta; class Magnoliopsida; order Asparagales; family Asparagaceae; genus Agave; species Agave tequilana. The sequence continues at coordinate 17,185 of JAVJIF010010468.1, read as the reverse complement.
AATAAAGAAGAAGGTTAACCAAAAATATAATCTTTAAAGAGAGTTACTTACTGTCCCTCCCCGGCAACGGCACCAAAATTTGATTGAGCTTGACCTGCACACAAAAATATAAAATTTCAGAACTTAAGAATAAGGAGTGCAAGTTCTTAATACTACCGCTATAGCAAGTGGCTATGCGGGTCGTGATCCACAAGGAGGAACTAGCGATGGAAGCTTTTTTAGTAAGTTCTCTTTTAGGTTACAAAGAATGGTTAAAGATCTTCTTTTAGTTCTTAAAAGAAAAATTAAAAAGACTTTCAGTTAAGTTAGAAAGAAAGTGATAGATAGAGAAGGTGAAAAAAATGAAAGTGGATATGTACAAAGAAATAAAAAAGAGTGAAAGAAATTTGGAAGATTGTGGTATTGGTAATTTATACTAAAATTAAAAGAAAAGAAAACCTAAAAGAAAAACTTACCTCCTTTGGTTGATGACTTGCCTGGAACCTTTACATGTTTTACCTTACTTCGGAGGCGATCGACGCATAGCCCATAAGATCGATCTATTCGCATTACATCATCAAGATGAACAAGAATGAAATGATGCGGAATCTTGAGGAGGAGAACATCATCATGAAATATTGGTGGCACTCACACAAACATGGCTATACTGATGCTTCTAGATTCACCTTTTATTGCTTGAAGAAAAGATGGAACAAAGGAGGAGGGTACATCGGTGTCACTCTCAACATAAGCCTCTCTCTCTTACTTACATGAATCTCAGTCCAACTTATGCTTACAAAGAAATAAAAATTACATAAAAAGAAAATAAAAACTACACTAAAAAGAATGAAAAACTGGCCTAAAATTTATCTCTGCTAGGTCGTTCCTCCTTTTTGCCTTTGAGATTGTAGGTATTTATAGGAGAAATGTAGAGGGTAGAGGAGTATGAAAATAAGGGAAGCTAGCTATTTCTGAATATGAATCCTCCCTTATCTCCAAACTTGATTTGATGTGGATATTTAGTACTGATCTGCAGCTTTTTAGCGTATTGATTGCTAAATATAACTTATCAAATGATAAAATTAGAAATAATGATCAACTAAAGAGTTGTAGCCTTTAAGTCCTCATTTTAGATCATCTTGAATCATCAGATATGAGTTCTGGTAGCGAAAGTTATGATTTAAATACTAAAATATATCCAGCCAGAATCTGAGTCAGAATTGTTACATCTCATCCGTTGATCTTTTCTCTATCCATTTATCCCTTTGAATTTGGACTTTGTATTTGACGTTATCCTCGGTTGATCTTTAGCTTTAACCACCTGATTCACCAAAAACTGAATTTAACCAACTGGATTTGGGATTATCCTCCTCTAACCAAATAGATCTAGTTAAATCTGAATATAACTGATATTTATTTGATTTTATCCTCTTTCTCCCATGATTATCTTCAGCAAAATAGACATTTAAGACAAGGATTTAGCATATTTATTACATGATAATGTGGAATGTAATAAAGAATAATGCAATAAATGTGTGTAATCAGAAGCCGTGAAAAAAAACTAAAAACACCTAATTTGGATCAGAAATGAATTCTGAATCAGATTTGAAAACTGGCCACTGCATCCGCATTAGTCGACTAGGAAATATCCTATTTGACTAATTACTCCTATTAGTCGACTAGGTATTTAGCCTTGTTGACAAGTCTATAGTGAAATAGATTTGTCAACTCTTTACTTGTATCATTAGTCGACTAGGCCAAATGCCTAGTCGACTGGGCTGGGTTCCTCCTGTGCAATCCACCATTGATACAATGATGCGCGCTCGTACTTGACACCATTGATTGCATCGATCTTTGGCTAAATTTCAACAGAGTTTAAAAATATCTATCAACAAGATTTTACCCTCTCTCGCAATCCTCCACCTCGGTAATGATTTAACAAATCTGAGCCGAACACAACATAGCATGTCGACTCCAATTGGCTGCACCATTATGGTGGCCTACGTACTCATGCCCAACGGTATCAAGCCACACGTAGTTCATCCAACGAGCTCCACTGAACTCACACAACTGGAAGGATATAGTGTAATTCTTTACAATGTGCAAACTTCACTCCCGGAATAATCTTTGTAAGCATATCAGCGGGATTCTTCTTCGTGTGAATTTTTTGTAACTTGATATTACCTTCATCAAGAATCTCCCAAACAAAGTGAAATCTGACATCAAAGTGTTTCATCCTTGCATGATATACCTAGTTCTTTGCCAAATAGATAGCAATTATGCTATCATAATTGATCTTCAATAGATCATGATCAATCCCCAAGTTGTCAAGTAACCCTTGAAGCCAAATTATCTCCTTCATAACCTCTTTCATGGCCATATACTAGGCCTCCGTTGTAAACAATGCGACAGTAGACTGTAGAGCGCCAGCTGACCGGTGCTTGGGACAATGTAAACACATATCCCGTTGTGGACTGGCATTTATCAAGGTCTCTAGCGTAGTCAGAATCAACAAATCCGATACACTCTTGCTTACTAACAACATCCTTCTTGAATACCAAACCAATGTCCATGGTACCTTTAATGTACCGTAGACTCCACTTTGATCGGCAAAAAGCAAGCACAAAAATAGGCAAAGGAATGTGGGTGATATTACTGCTTTTGCGATTCTTCCCTAATAGCAAAGTGGCACTACGGGTCGTATCCACAAGGAGGAAGAGCGTGACAGCTTGATGCGGCTTCTTTGTTCAAGAAAAGAGAAAGTTCTTTGTTTCAAATAAAGAATTTGAAAATGAAAACAAGTTGGTTTCAAGAATTGTGTAGAATTGTGTGATGGTTTGTAAAAGTGGATTTTCTTAATGGTAAAAATGCATAGCTAACTTTCTATTAAGTGCTCCCACTAATCTCTAACTTCTTGAAGATGTAGCCTCACGATGGATCATAGGCAAGCATAACCCTTATGCATAGGAACTATTCACTTGAAAATCAAATGAAAGTTCTTCCTTTAAATTAGCTTTACATGGCAAAAACTTGAACATTCCCTTATTAAGATCCAATAGAAGGCGAGAATAAGGGAAAGAAACAAGTGCACTAATAGTATCGGCAAAGTTAAAAGGAATATCTTTAACTTACAAAAACAAGTAAAGATTACAATCTACAGATTATAAAAAACCTATTAAGCACGAAATATAAGAAAGGGGATATTTGAAGTAAGTTAGAGTTAGAACCCTCGTCTTAAGATATCAAAGCTCTTATTTGCACAAGGCTTTGTTTGACACTATTGACTTATTGGGTTATCAATCAAGTTGTTACAGATTAGTGGGTTAGTAGTTATTTAGGCATGTAATCGGGAAATTAGCTAGACATGATGATTAGTCACATATATTGCATATACATTGTCACCTTACCATACTTTTTAGCTAATAAATCCTATTAATAAGTCTTCTTTATCTTTGTTTAATGTAGGCCCAAGTGCTAAAAGAAAGAAAAGAGAAACAAGCCCAAAAGCCCACCAAATTCTGATTTAATTCAGAACAAATTCGAAATGAAGGAATCAGGGCAAAATCTTGGCATATCAAGAGGTTGAGAAGAATCCTCCCTGAATCAAGCGGTTGAAGCCAACAAATTAAAGATCGTTTCGTCAAATCAGGGAGCTGAAATAGCAAATCCAACAAGACAAAAGGAAGCACAAACGCACGCCAACCATCTCTCCACCTGGATGTGGCCAAGTGGCCACATCCAGGCCGCGGATCCGCGGCCCAAGCCACGGATCCGCGGCTTGTTGGTGGAGATAAGGGGGGCGTTTGCTCCCCTTATCTCCTCACTCCCTGCCCTATGGGTTTTTGCCTATAAAAGCTTAGGTTTGGTACTGAAAAATGAGCGAAGACTAGGATTAGAATTTGTATTTATTTTCTAAGAATTTAGGCTCTTTGTTAGCTAGCACAAAAGTTGTAATCTTGTTTTTTTTATTTGTAGTCCAGTATCAAAACTTGTGAGAGAGAGGAATTGAGTGCTTGTACTTGAAGATTGAAGTGACATCAATACAAGAGTCGAGCCGCTTTTTCTTCCACTTGTAGTAACGGTATGGCTTGCATTATTTATTTGCTTTCTTCTTCGTTTTCCATGAGTAACTAAAACTATTTTCTGGGCTCACTATTGTAACTCTCTCTTGTTCTTCTTCTCCTCTGTTTTTTAAAGAAAAAGACCTAATGAATCATTTGCATGCCTTGCTTAAAGCCTTCTTTTTGAAAGTGTTCTTGAAGGCACATGAGGATGGGTTTGGATTGTTAAACTCTTACTTCTTTCATGAACGTTTCTTGAGCTGTTTTTACTTCATTATTGCTTCTTCGCGCTTGATGATTTAATATTTGATTCTAAACGGATTTTCAAAGAAAAGAGTAAACTCTTCCAACTATCTTATGTGCCTTACTTCAAACTTTCTAAAAATCAACTTTAAGTTTTGCCTATGATCACTTTGAGGCACTTAAGTTTTTAATAGAAGAATGACATATTGAGTAGTAAGATAGTGGGCCCAGATTTTCTTCCTTTTTTAATCAATAAAACAATTTTCAAACTTTTTAAATCACCTTCTCCAAAGCCTTTTCTAAAGTTGCAGTTTCTCTTTTAATCATCTCTTTCTTTCCATTCTCTTTTCCATAAAAAAAACGAACACAATTCTTTATTTTTAAACGATTCACCGAAAAGCTTCCATCGCATTCCTCCTCGTGGACACAACCCGTTAGCCACAAGCTACACAGTACATTCTTAAACTCTTTGATTGTTCTTTCATTTTAGCAATTAAAATTTTGGCGTCGTTGCCGGGGAGGGAACGGTGTAGTTGTTTTCTAACAAGTTTGTGTGTTGTTTCAGGGACTTAAAGATTCAGATTTAGCATTCAATCTTTGCAAAAGAAGACTTACAAATTCTGTGCCCCTACTCTCGAAAGTTGGAAACAGAATTTCAAGAAATTGCGTTGCAAAAAAAAAAATACTGAAAATTCCATTGGACTACTAAAACTCTTTTTTGCAGGACATATTGCTCGCAAAAAATTAAATTTTTGTATGTTACATTCTTGCTGTATCTGTTATCCACCATCCCTGTTTTAAGCCAACAGTAAAACACTTGTTGAAAAGTTTAAAAAATTGATTAGACGTTTGCATTTTAGGCACGAGTCTTTTCAATTCATTTACTTTACTGTTGAAGAGTGCTGGAGCAAGGTATGTACGCATTGCATTCAGAATAGGACTCATCTCTTGGTTGATTTATATCGCTTTGAGTGAATCTTGTTTATCTTGTACACTTGCACAAAATTAATTTTAAGGGCAACACCCAATGACAAGATAAGGTGGGGAATTAATCACCCTTCCTTGGCCCAAAAATCAGATTCCAAGCACTCACAAACCTAAGCCTAAGTAAAATCTGATAGACGTTGGCCTTAGGGACATCTCGAACTCATTAGGAGATTATCCTAAGGGGGAAAAGTGTTAGAATTTGACTCCTGCCAAATCAGTGTCTATGAAAGGGATTAAGGGCCGAAAGCCCGAAGATTGGTGATTACTTAATTAAGGAACGTCTTTGACGGATAACCTCCCACCAATCTTGCCCTGACCTGGCTGATTAGCTTGTGGTCATAGTCTACATTCTACCTCCTGTGGACAATCAACCAGTTAGGAGTTGTCTAGGTCGAGGTTACCTTAGACTAGGTTGGTTGTTTTCTTTTCTTGACTATTGGTGAACTTGTTTGTGATTGTGTTTGTGTATGCAAGTGTGGTCAAGAGACCCTAATTCATCTAGGTTAATTAGAAACACATCACCACCCAAGTTCAAAACAAGACTAGATTTGGTTATGGATCGACCGACATCTTTGCAGGATAGGTTCTATCCCATTAGAACATCACTTCCATCCTGCATCGAACTTCCATCGGTTGGTGAACACAACTTTGAGCTTAAGCCACAGTTCATCAATACACTCCCTAAGTTCCATGGCTTAGAGTCCGAAGATGCTTATTTCTTCATAAGAGAATTTGAGGAAGTATGCTTAATGATGAAAATCCCACACCTTGCAGATGATGCTATTAGGTTGAGATTTGTCCCATTTGCTCTTAAGGACCTAGCCAAGAAATGGCTCTACAGCTTAGCGGCCGGCTCTATCATATCTTAGGATGGTTTCATCAAGGTCTTCTTGAAGAAGTTCTATCCAATCCACAAGACCGCGCTCGTTAGGAAGAACATCATGCAGTTCAAGCAAGAACCTAGTAAACCGTTTTGGAGGTACTTTGAATGCTTCAAAGACCTCCTTGTCCAATGTCCTCATCATGGAATAGAGAATGGCGACAATGCCAAATTCTTTATGACGGTTTAGACTACTCGACTAAGACCCTCTTAGAAAGCATGTGCTAAGGGGGATTCTTGTAGAAGGATGAGCATAAAGGATGGGAATTATATGAGAATTTAGCTGAAAAGACCATCCAATGGGAACCTACTAGTGAAAGCTCTAGAAATCCTAACTCTATCTCTTCAAAAGGAGGTCTCCATTCGATTAAATCATCCATAGCTAACGAGGCTAAGTTAGCTAACCTAGCGAGAAGACTGGAAGCTCTAGAAACTAAGAAACCAAGTCTAGACAATCAAGTCAGCCCGAACCAAGTTCCAACTCCGGGTTGTACTTACTGTCAGGCCATGAATCATGTGTTTGAGGAGTGTCCTGTATTTCAAGCTCACCAACATTTTCCTGAACCGATGAATGCGTCCTTATCAAGGCCGAACAATGATCCTTACGCTCCAACGTACAATCCTGGCTGGAGAAATCACCCCAATTTCTCATGGAGCCATCAAAATAATGACCACCCACGGTCAAATCATGCAAACTGATTGGAGTAAACCTGCACACAAAATAATGAATTTCAGATTTAAGAATAAAGATGTGTAAGTGCTCAATTCTTATCGCTATAGCAAGTGGCTATGCGGGTCGTGATCCACAAGGAGGGTTTGCGATAGAAGCTTTCAAGGTTTTTTATATTGAAATCTTTATGAAGATAAAACGAAAGTTCTTCTTTGTTTTAAAGTTATAAAAATGAAAAAGAGTTATGTTAAAGTTAGAAAGAAAACGGTAGAATGAGAAGGTGGAGAAGAATGGAGAATGACTATTTACAAAGAAATGGGAAAGAAAGATTTGGAAGATATGGTGTTGGTGATTTAATTTACAGAAATAAAAGAAAAGAAATAAAAATAATTACTTACCTTCTTTTCACCAAAAGTTTACCTTGAATCTTCAGCTACGATGTTACCTTGAAGTGGAGGCAATCAGCGCATAGCCCATAAGAGTTGAGTATTGGTCTCTTCCACATTACATCATCAAGACAACTTCAAGCATGAAATGATACAGAGAGAGACTCAATTCCATCATCATGAGCTATCGGTGGCACTCGCAAAGGTAAGGCTCTTTCGATGCTTTTAGACTCACTTGGAAAACAATTTTACCAAAAAGAAAAGTGAAGTAGAAAAGAAGAAGAAGAAGAAAACTGAAACGAAATACATACAAAGAGAGAATACAGATTTGATTTCATAACGATAAAAGAATAGAAGGAAACCTTACACCGGTGTCACTCTCAGTTCAAGCTTCATTCTTGTTCTTCTACGAAAGTCTGATCTCCTCTGAATTACATAAATGAAAACTAAAATTACATGAAACAGAAAAACAAAAACCTACACTAAAAATGGAAAACTAGTCTAAATCCTATCTCTGCATGGTCGTCCTTTTTTCAGTGCAAATACTGCCTTTTTATAGGCAAAAACCCAACCTACAGGATCCCAGGAATATCGGGGGAGCAAACGCTCCCCTAACTCCATAAACAAGCCGCGAAAACGCGGCTTTGGCCGCGTTTCCACGGCCAGGGTGTGGCCAGGTGGCCACACCCTGTTGGTGGGTCTCCCTGGTTTTTCCTTCTGCTTTTATCTTCAGTTGTTTTCTCGTTTGAGTCCGGGATTTTAACGAAATGCCCTTTGATCTTTGCTTCAACCGATCGATTCTGAGAGGATTCTTCTCAAACCGGTTTCAACCTCTTGATTTTGCCCTGATTTACTGAGCTCGAAATAATTCTGATTTAATTCAGAATTTTGGTGGGCTTTTGGGCTCATTTCTCTTCATCTCCTTAAGGAATGGGCCTGCAAATAAATTAAACATTTAATTAGGACAATGCAGATTTTATTCTATAATAAGTATGGAAATATGATACTAAATATGCAACATTAGCGACCAATCACACCCCCATACCTATCTTTTGCTCGTCCTCGAGCAAAACAACTAAACTATACTAAGGATTATTAGACCACTTTCGCAGGTCACGCGATTGCACTGAGCATGTGCAACAAGCCGTTAAACCTCTAGGTTTCCCCTAGAGGACGAGTTTTGTCTCGTGAGGGTTTTCAGCGGATTACACCCACAAAATCCATAAAGAAAGAGAAACAAAGAGTTAGTATTTTCGAAAAGCATTTTGAAAGAGAAAAATATTTGAAATATAATTGTAAGATTTAAGCAATCTATAAGTTATAAGAAAACTGAATTTTTTATTCCTAAACTTAGTCTCTATTCAAGAATTTGTTATCAATTAAAGTAAGGAGTCAAATTTTACTTCTCATCTAGTCTATTACTTTACCCTAAGTCATATGCACCTTGTGATTGTGAAAATTTGACTAAGGGTTCATTAACTCTAACTCTTATGTCTTATTTATTTATATATTTTTTTTTGGTGGTATTATTCCTTAGTTCTTTTAGGCTTTCTAATCTGCCCATGTAGCGAGTCTTTAATCGATGACTCTCAAACCAAACGGTCTTAGGGCACCGGGTGAGAAAACACCCCAAGGACTCGAGCAAACAAGGCCACAAAACTAAGGATTTTATTATATGAACCACTTTTAGGCGTGAATACTTATGCTTTATTAGGCAGAAATACCCAGCTTAATCAGAGAATTTTATATTTTTTTCTCAAACTTATCTAATCATCTTTCGCATAAATACCAAGGCTTACTTAGGCCAAAGCACCTAGCTAATAAATAATTAGATTTGTTCATTTTTCATAGATATATTTTTTCTTTTTTTTATTTTTTATATATAAGGCATAAGAATCTTTGTTTTTGAACCCAAGTGTGTAAGTGTATGAAGTGTGCATATTTCATTAAGGTAAAGATCAAGACTAAATTACATTGACAAATTATCTTCCTTACCCTAAAAATCAAACAAATAATCTTATTTTGACCAAGTATAAGAAATCCTAATTTGGATTTTCCTATTCCTTAAAATTAACTTAATTTCTTACAAAAAATATGTCAAAATATTGTTTCTATTTTCAAAAAGTTTTTAAAAGTAAAGAAAATGTTAAATTTTTTTTAATAAAAAGAAAAAAAAATAAGTTATGTTAGACCCTCCCCCACACCTATCTCATGCATTGTCCTCAATGTATGAATTAATGCATAGATGCATGAAAAAGAAGAAAGGGAAGGAAAATGTTATCTTAAGGTGGTGGTTCCGGTGGTGGTCTGATTGGTCCACGAAATGCGGCCCAATCAACTTTTCGTGGAGTTCGGAGGAACCCACCAGAGATTACTCTAATATAACCCACTAAAATGATGCATCCATAAAGGATTTTTATTAAAAATTTAACCCCATCTAATTTTTAAATTTCATAACTAATTTCGGTGTCAAATTTGTCAACCACCTCGTCCCAGAATGGAGTGTGAAAAGATAGAATGATTGACTTGGACTCAGGAAGTACAGGAACTAATACCGACTCAGGAAGGTGACTGATTGAGGCTAAACCTGCACACAAAATACGAGATTTCAGATCTTAAAAATAAACTTGTGCAAGTGCTCAATTCTTCCGCTATAGCAAGTGGCTATGCGGGTCGTGATCCACAAGGAGGGTTTTGCGATAGAAGCATTTACAGTTTTATTGAAATCGTTAAGAAGAAAAGCGAAGGTTCTTCTCTGTTTTTAAAGTTTACAAAAAGAAAAAGAAGTATGTTAAAGTTAGAAGAAGATGAAAGATGAAGAAGGTGGAAAATCAAAAAACGATGAAAAGCGACTATGTACAATGAAGTGGAGAAGAAAGAGTTGGAGGAGGTGGTTGGTGATCTAAACTAAGAAAGAAAAGAAAAGTGTAGAAATACTTACCTAGGTTGATTGATGACTTACTTGGAAACCGTTGCATGTTCTACCTTTGCTTCGGAGGCGTTCAACGCATAGATCATAAGCTCGAGCTCAGTCCCCGTGCACATTATATCGTCAAGCCTAGCAAGAACGAAGTGATGCGGATCTTGGAAGAGGAGAACGTCTTCATGAACTATCGCTGGCTCTCACGTAGGGTCTGTTTGGTTGTCGTAGCTGGCCGTAATTCGTAGTTGTAATTGGTAAAGTCTTTTACAATTGTAAATGAGTTACATGTATGTAAATTTTACGGTGTTTGGTTGGTAATATAAAATGTAAAGTGGGAAAGTGTATTGTACTTTACGGTGTTTGGTTGTCGTAATGTATAAGTCGTAAGTGAAAAAGTTGACCACAAAATTAACTATTTGGTGATTTTAAAAATTTTAATACTGCAAATAAATATTAAAAAAGTTAAATATTAAAATTTTTTAATATTAATGTGAAAAAATAATACAAATTTGTATGACCACAAAATTAACTGTAACTAGGCTGTAAGTGAGTGGTAACTGGGTTGCAAGTGAGTGTTAGTTGAGTTACGTAAGTCTTTTACGAATTACGGACCAAACAAACGCCATAGTTGTAACTGGGTAATAAGTCATTTACGAATTACGGAGTTTTACACGAAACAAACGGCCCCGTAGCTTAGTTATACTTGCTTTGGAATTCACTTGTACACTCAACAACAACAACCAAGGTAAAGTAGAAGAGGAAAACGAAACAAAAGAAAATACAAACATAAAAAGAACTTTTACCTTTATTAATTGCAGAGACAATGGAAGAAAGGAGGAGGGTACATCGTCGGTGTCACTCTCAACATCAGCCTCTCTCTCTTACTTACATGAATCTTCTTCTACCCTAAGTTACATACAAATTACATAACAAGAGAAGAAAAACCTAAACTACAAAGAATTAAAACTAGGCTAAATCCTAATCTGCATTGGCGTCCCGTTTCAGCTTAGAGAATGCTCTTTTATAGGCCAAAAACCCAACAACCAGAATCCCGGGGAGGTCGGGAGAGCAAACGCTCCCCCTAACTCCCCAACAAAGCCGCGGAAACGCGGCTTGCTGGGCCGCGTTTCTGCGGCCAGGGTGTGGCCAGATGGCCACACCCTGTTGGTGGGTTATCCTGGGAGTTTCTTCTGGCTTTATCCTTTGTTGGTTTTGTCGTTTGAGCTCCGGATTCTGACGAAATGGCCTTGGATTCTTGGCTTTAACCGATCGATTCTGAGAGGATTCTTCTCAACCGGTTTCAACCTCTTAATTTTGCCCTGATTTTGTGAGTGCGAATTAATTTTGATTTAATTCAGAATTCTGGTGGGCTTTTGGGCTCATTTCTCTTCATCTCCTTAAGGATTGGGCCTGCAAATAAATTAAACAAATAATTAGGACAATGCAGGCTTTTATTCTAAAATAAGTATGGAAATGTGACATTAAATATGCAACATTAGCAACCAATCACATCCCCATACCTATCTTTTGCTCGTCCTCGAGCAAAACAACTAAATTATACTAAGGATTATTAGACCACTTTCGCAGGTCACGCGATTGCACTGAGCATGTGCAACAAGCCGTTAAACCTCTAGGTTCCCCCTAGAGGACGAGTTTTGTCTCATGAGGGTTTTCAGCGGATTGCACCCACAAAATCCATAAAGAAAGAGAAATAAAGAGTTAGTATTTTCGAAAAGCATTTTGAAAGAGAAAAATATTTGAAATATGATTGTAAGATCTAAGCAATCTATAAGTTATAGGAAAACTGAATTTTTCATTCCTAAACTTAGTCTCTATTCAAAAATTTGTTATCAATCAAAGTAAGGAGTCAAATTGTACTTCTCATCTAGTCTATTACTTTACCCTAAGTCATATGCACTTGTGACTGTGAAAATTTTGACTAAGGGTTCATTAACTCTAACTCTTATGCCTTATTTATTTATACATATATACTTTTTTTTTCTTTTTTTTTATTTTGGTAATATTCTTTAGTTCTATTAGGCTTTCTAATCTGCCCATGTAACGAGCCTCTAATCGATGACTCCCAAACCAAACGGTCTTAGGGCACCGGGTGAGAAAAAACACCCACGGACTTAAGGACTCGAGCAAACAAGGCCACAAAACTAAGGATTTTATTATATGAAACCCTTTTAGGCGTGAATACTTATGCTTTATTAGGCACAAATACCTAGCTTAATCAGAGGATCTAATTATCTTTCGCATAAATACTAAGGCTTGCTTAGGCCAAAGCACCTAGCTAATCAATAATTAGATTTATTCATTTTTTTTTTTTATTTTTTTACTTATCTAATCATCTTTCGCATAAATACTAAGGCTTGCTTAGGCCCAAAGCACCTAGCTAATCAATAATTAGACTTATTCATCATTTTTTTTATTTTTATTTTTATAAGGCATAAGAATCTTTATTTTTGAACCCTAAGTGTGTAAGTGTATGAAGTGTGCATATTTCATCAAGGTAAAGATCAAGAATAAATTACTTTGACAAATTTTCTTCCTAACCCTAAAAATCAAACAAATAATCTTATTTTGACCAAGTATAAGAAATCCTAATTTGGATTTTCTTATTCCTTAAAATTAACTTAATTTCTTACAAAAATAAGTCAAATATTATTTCTATTTTTCAAAAAGTTTTTAAAAGTAAAGAAAAATGTTAATTTTTTATTTTATTTTATTAAAAAAAAGAAAAGTTATGTTAGACCCTCCCCCACACCTATCTCATGCATTGTCCTCAATGTATGAATTAAGCATAGATGCATGAAAAAGAAGAAAGGGAAGGAAGAGGTTACCTTAAGGTGGTGGTTCCGGTGGTGGTCTGATTGGTCCACGAAACGCGGCCCAATCAACTTTTCTTGGGTCTCGAAGGAACCCACCAGCACTATCTTTATATAAACCCATTAAAAAGATATATCCATGAAGGATTTTTATTAAATATTTGACCCCATCTAATTTCCAAATTCCATAACTGATTTCGGAGTCAAATTTGTCAACCACGTCTGTCTCCATGGCGAAATTAGAACGTTGCTGATAGAAAGGAGGAAAGGAACTACTTGACTCAGGAAGGACAGGAACTAATACTGACTGGAAGTGACTTAAGTCAAGTAGAGGTTCAGGAGTCGAAATTGGGTTCAAGAAGCGGGTCCAGTCAAGAAGTTGAAACTCTAGTCCACATGTATTTTCTAACAATAGAATGTGACTTAATGTGGGTGATTCCAGTTCAGGAATGATAGTGGAGGAATCAAAACTGACTCTAAAATATTACTCAAGTTTGGTACACAACAGGAGTCAATATTGATTCAGAAAGTTGAACTGGATCACTGATTTGAGAATCTAGGTCACATATCTCATTGAGTTTAATATCAAAAAATGGACAACTTGCCAATTTGTCAATAGGATCTTCAAAAGTGTATAATGGGTCAAGTTCAATATGATCCTCAAAGATGGGTGATTCAATTTCATTATGAATTGGGACAGGATCCAATGTCGACTCCGGGAAAAGATGAGGTCAGGTAAAGATAACGGAGTCATTATTGAATCAGGAAGAAGAATTGAATCACTAAGTTGGGGTTCAAAATCATATTCATTTTCAAGTTCAATTTCAGGAAAAGGATAACTTGCCAAATTATCAATTTCATTTGGAGTTTGGGCAAGTTCAAATGGTTGTGCTGAAATGGAATCTTGATTTCCAAACTACATGACTCTTCGGCTCTAACAGAATATTAGTGACATCAGGACGGTGGAAACGTAGAGATTCGACCATCATATCTATGTCACGATTACGAGTGTTTTGAGCCTGAGTCATGGCTTCAAGCATCTTTTCATAGTGATAGGTTCATTGTTTTGATTAAAAGATGAAGAATTGTCTTGGAAGTGGTAGTGAAATTGTGAGTCCATTAGATTTTGGATTTGTGTTTGGACTCACGCATACTCATTTCCATAATTGATGGTTTCCTATTTTGGACGGGTGGAACTGAGTATGAATCTTGAACATAATGTGGACTGGGTGGAGAAGGAGGGCAAGGTGGTTGAATATTATGCTCGGGGGAGGTGAATCCCCACTGACTCGGTGAAGAGTTGAAATCATTATGGAAATTATAGTTATTAGATGGGGGGTATGGGTCATATTTGATTCGGATAAGACCAATCGGCACACTAGGTTGGTCAAAGTTATGAAATGCTGGGTTGGTAATATCGAAAATGAAGTCGGTGTGTAATATGGATTATTATTGTAGTTGAAAAAATTATTATTATAGTCCATATCACACAATAGAATACAAACAAAGAAAAAACAAACAAATAAACAAACAAAAAAGAAAAAATTCTAGCCTAAGTTAGGGTACTTACTTAGGACCTAGACGACTCCTAACTGGTTAGACTGTTCACGGGGGGTCTAATGTAGACTTTAACCATAAGCTAATCAGCCAGGTCAGGGCAAGGTTGGTGGGAGGTTTTCCGTCAAAGACGTTCCTTAATTAAATAACCACCAACCTTCGGGTTTTTCGGCCCTCAATCCTTTCCTAGACACTGATTTTACAGGAGTTAGATTCCAACATTTTTCCCCTTAGGATAATCTCCTAATTGAGTCCGAGATGTCCCTAGGGCCAACGTCTACTCAATTTTAGTTAGGCTTGGGTTAGTGAGTGCTTGGAATGTGATTTTTGGGCTAAGGAAGGGTGATCAAATCCCCACCTTATCTTGTTAATGGGTTAGTGCCCTTAAGATCAAGTTGTGCAAGTGTACAAGATATGTAAATAGGATTCACTCAAAGCAATGAAAATCAACCAAGAGATGAGTCCTATTATACATGCAATGCGTACGTACCTTGCTCCAGCACTCTTCAACAGTAAAAATAAATGAATTGAAAAGACACGTGCCTAAAATGCAAACGTCTAATCAATTTTTAACTTTTGCAACAAATGTTTACTGTTGATTATTAGCAGGCTTTTGGTGATGGCATATAAGAAATAAATAATTGCAGCAAACTAGAATTTGCAAAGCTAGCAGCCCTGTAAAAACCTGTTAGTAGTCAGCTCTTTATTGCCGCGGATCCGCGGCTTTTGCCGTGGAATTGCGGCAATTCTGAGGGCAATGGGTCTCTGCTTTCTAGAGCAGAGGCCTAATACCACTATATGTCACTGCAAACTTATTTTCCTGCTTTGCTTGCCCTGTAACCTGCAACAGAGAAGAAAATCATTTAGTTCTAAAAAATTTCAATAAAAATTCAGATTTCAATAAAAACCGTTTTACCCTCCCCGGCAACGGCGCCAAAATTTGATTGAGGCTAAAATACGAGATTTCAGATCTTAAAAATAAACTTGTGCAAGTGCTCAATTCTTCCGCTATAGCAAGTGGCTATGCGGGTCGTGAACCACAAGGAGGGTTTTGCAATAGAAGCGTTTACAGTTTTATTGAAATCGTTAAGAAGAAAAGCGAAGGTTCTTCTCTATTTTTAAAGTTAACCAAAAAGAAAAAGAGTATGTTAAAGTTAGAAGAAGATGAAAGATGAAGAAGGTGGAAAATCAGAAAACGTTGAAAAAGCGACTATGTACAATGAAGTGGGAGAAGAAAGAGTTGGAGGAGGTGGTTGGTGATCTAAACTAAGAAAGAAAATAAAAGTGTAGAAATGAAATACTTACCTAGGTTGATTGATGACTTACTTGGAAACCGTTGATGTTCTACCTTTGCTTCGGAGGCGTTCAACGCATAGATCATAAGCTCGAGCTCAGTCCCCGTGCACATTATATCGTCAAGCCTAGCAAGAACGAAGTGATGCGGATCTTGGAAGAGGAGAACGTCTTCATGAACTATCGCTGGCTCTCACGTAGCTTAGTTATACTTGCTTTGGAATTCACTTGTACACTCAACAACAACAAACCAGGTAAAGTAGAAGAGGAAAACGAAACAAAAGAAAAATATAAACATAAAAAGAACTTTTACCTTTATTAATTGCAGAGACAATGGAAGAAAGGAGGAGGGTACATCGTCGGTGTCACTCTCAACATCAGCCTCTCTCTCTTACTTACATGAATCTTCTTCTACCCTAAGTTACATACAAATTACATAACAAGAGAAGAAAAATCTAAACTACAAAGAATTAAAACTAGGCTAAATCCTAATCTGCATTGGCGTCCCGTTTCAGCTCAGAGAATGCCCTTTTATAGGCCAAAAACCCAACAACCAGAATCCCGGGAGGTCGGGGGAGCAAACACTCCCCCTAACTCCCAACAAAGCCGCGGAAACGCGGCTTGGGCCGCGTTTCCGCGGCCAGGGTGTGGCCATCTGGCCACACCCCGTTGGTGGGTTATCTTGGGAGTTTCTTCTGGCTTTATCCTTTGTTGGTTTTGTCGTTTGAGCTCCGGATTCTGACGAAATGGCCTTGGATTCTTGGCTTTAACGATCGATTCTGAGAGGATTCTTTCTCAACCGGGTTTCAACCTCTTGATTTTGCCTAATTTGTGAGTGCGAATTAATTCTGATTTAATTCAGAATTCTGGTAGGTTTTTGGGCTCATTTCTCTTCATCTCCTTAAGGATTGGGCCTGCAAATAAATTAAACAAATAATTAGGACAATGCATGCTTTTATTCTAAAATAAGTATGGAAATGTGACATTAAATATGCAACATTAGCAACCAATCAGTGACTTAAGTCAAGTAAAGGTTCAGGAGTCGAAATAGGTTCAGGAATTGGGTCCAAGTCAAGAAGTTGAAACTCAAGTCCACATTTATTTTCCAGCAATGGAAGTGACTTAATATTGGTGATTCAAGTTTAGGAATGATAGGTGTGGGAATCAAAACTGACTCTAAAATATTACTCAAGTCGGGTAACAAAACAGGAGTCAATATTTGATTCGAGAATTTGAACTGGATCACAGATTTGAGAATCTAGGTCACATTTCTCATTGAGTTCAATATCATAAAAATGAGAACTTGCCAATTTGTCAATAGGACTTTCAAAAAGTGTAAAATGGTCAAGTTCAATATGATCATCAAAAATGGGTG